>SNQJ01S0087433.1:0-33805 GCA_010110895.2 Picea sitchensis
CATGCAACAACATCTTGATTCTTAGCTTCAGAAATTGATCCAAATTTTATGAGTAGAAAGAAATGAATACAGATTATTAACAGGTGATTAACACAAAATAACAGAGATACAATAAAACTAGTTTTCTATTCAATAACGAAATAAGCTGAAACTATAAAATGCAGCTGAAATAAGCTTGCTGGAATGGTGGCGGCTTATCTCTGAGAAGAGATGTGGCGGCAGCAGGCATTCACAAGAATAAGGTTACAATGAGGCTTTGAAGGCCTTTTTACAATAATAAAGAATGCCCAAAACCCTAGACATCCAAAAACCTAACCCTAGGAGATGAAGTGCCAAAAGTCATGTGGGCCCCGTTTTGGTAAGTTAGTACATCAACTTCCCAAGGTCGTAACTTTGGCATACGATCTCCGTTTTAGGCATGTGATAGCCCGTTGGAAAGGTATCGTCGAGGAGATTCATTTTGAGGGACATATAATGTCTTTGTATATCATTGAGAATCTCTATCTCGAAAAACCTTCATTTAGACCCTGAAAATGGACCCGAAAGTTAAAATTGCTAAAAATAGTAAATTGCCAAAATTGTCAGAAAACGGTTTTGAGCTAGTTGGAAAAGGTGGGTGGCCACTGATATCCATATGGATCAAAAATTGTAAAAATTTTCCTCTGGGTCCTTTGAAGAAGTATCTCTCGGCCTGTATATATGATTATGTTTTGTCAACAACAAATTCAGTGATATACCCTCCAATGGTACTATCGAACGAGTGATCTACAACCCTTGATAAAACATTGTCGAATCTCTTAACCTTCTTAATCAACTCCGATGTCTAGACCACAGGAGGTCTAGATCTGATCTCGAACTGGGTATCGGCTAACCTAGCTAACCACTCGTATAGCTCTTGATGAATTCCTCCAAAGAAGATCTCGTGAATATCAGTGAAGATGTGTCTCTGCAGCCAACCTTCAGTACTCAGCTTAGGGTTCTTGTTTTGGGCTTCCACAAAGTCCCTCTCTTGATCCTCTATCCACTTATGAATCTTTGTCTTCGATGGGAACCACCTTGACATTCCCTTACACAGATTCTTGTGCCGACAACGAAACCATTTGTTGGCATAGGGGCGGACCTGAGGTTCACTCCAAGAGCGCACCAAAAATCCCTAGCTACTAGCCCTTTCAGCAACACCTGCAAAGCAGATGCAGTCTCACTCGAAGAAGCTAAGAGGGGGGGTTGCAGGTCAGGAATGTCTACAACCAGAGGAATATCAAGTGGATCTATCACAACAATAATACAACATTCATATATCACTTATCATCTAGGTCTATCCTGTGCAACTATAGATCAAATATAACATAAGATTGCAAATAACAATATAACAATGACAAAGATCCTAGCATCAATCACACATACAACACAAAATATACGTGGTTCACTCTCTCTCTAGGGATACGTCCACATAACTGTGATTATGATTTATTAAGGTAAAGCATACAGTTCTTATATGTGCTCTCGGCTAGCATATCTTCTTTCTTATCTCTCATCCTCTCCCCTTCCTGCGCACCCAACTGCAGGACTTGACCTTCACACACAGCTGAAGATGCCACAATACAATCCCCTCTCTCCACAACAGAGCTATAACACCAATATCAAACCAATAGTCAATGACCAACCCCACACAAGTCCTGTTGACCCTTATTTATACATTACAATCCCTCCCCAACAACCTTATTTATTCATATCTGTCTCCTTTGAAGATAGGGAGCCTCATCTCATCTTCCATAGAGCTGCCTAGGTTTCCTATCTGAGTAGATGATGAACTACTAGTAATAGTAGTCTGCAGACTCTGGTGATTCATAGTATTCTGATTACTTAGCATTTTTGAAATAACAGAAGGATTGATATTACTTACTTCAATGGTATGTGCAGTTCCTGATGTTTCTGCCTCATTCTGGCAAAGTTCTTCAGCTTCCTCTTCCTCTGCTCTAGTGGGTTTCGAATGTTCTTTTTCTGTCAGATCTGCCTCTTCTCCACTGTAGAAACCTTCATCTCCGTATTTTTTCTTGAACATGTTCTCAAGGTGAAGCCCTCGAAATACTTTCCCACTGCGTGTATGTCCATCCTCTGTGTCGTTGTCGCTGTCCGAATTCTTGAACATTAGCCTTTTCGGATCCAACCAATCTATTGTATCTTCAAGACGTTCTTTTCATGCAACAACATCTTGATTCTTAGCTTCAGAAATTGATCCAAATTTTATGAGTAGAAAGAAATGAATACAGATTATTAACAGGTGCTTAACACAAAATAACAGAGATACAATAAAATTGGTTTTCTAATCAATAACGAAATAAGATGAAACTGTAAAATGCAGCTGAAAAAAGCTTGCTGGAATGGTGGCGGCTTATCTCTGAGAAGAGATGTGGCAGCAACAAGCATTCACAAGAATAAGGTTACAATGAGGCTCTGAAGGCCTTTTTACAATAATAAAGAATTCAAAAAACCCTAGACATAAAAAAACCTAACCCTAGGAGATGAAGCGCCAAAAGTCATGTGGGCCCCGTTTTGGTAAGTTAGTACATCAACTTCCCGAGGTCGTAACTTTGGCATACGATCTTCGTTTTAGGCGTGTGATAGCCCGTTGGAAAGGTATCATCGAGGAGATTCATTTTGAGGGCTCAATAATGTCTTTGTATATCATTGAGAATATCTATCTCGAAAAACCTTCATTTAGACCCTGAAATGGACCCGAAAGTTAAAACTTCTAAAAATAGTAAATTGCCAAAATTGTCAAAAAACGGTTTTGAGCTAGTTGGAAAAGGTGGGTGGCCACTAATATCCATATGGATCAAAAATTGTAAAAATTTTCCTCTGGGTCCTTTGAAGAAGTATCTCTCGGCCTGGATATATGATTATGTTTTGTCAACAACAAATTCAGTGATATACCCTCCAATGGTACTATCGAACCAGTGATCTACAACCCTTGATACAACATTGTCGAATCTCTTAACCTTATTAATCAACTCCGATGTCTAGACCACAGGAGGTCTAGATCTGATTTCGAACTGGGTATCGGCTAACCTAGCTAACCACTCGTATAACTCTTGATGAATTCCTCCAAAGAAGATCTTGTGTATATCGGTGAAGATGTGTCTCTGCAGCCAACCTTTAGTACTCAGGTTAGGGTTCTTGTTTTGGGCTTCCACGAAGTCCCTCTCTTGATCCTCTATCCACTTATGAATCTTTGTCTTCGATGGGAACCACCTTGACATTCCCTTACACAGATTCTTGTGCCAAGAACGAAACCATTTGTTGGCACAGGGGCGGACCTGAGGTTCACTCCAAGAGCGCACCAAAAATCCCTAGCTACTATCCCTTTCGGCAACACATGCGAAGAAGATGCAGTCTCACTCGAAGCAGCTAAGAGGGGGGGGGTTGCAGGTCAGGAATTTCTACAACCAGAGGAATATCAAGTGGATCTATCACAACAATAATACAAAATTCATATATCACTTATCATCTAGGTCTATCTTGTGCAGCTATAGATCAAATCTAATATAAGACTGCAAATAACAATATAACAATGACAAAGATCCTAGCATCAATCACACATACAACACAAAATATACGTGGTTCACCCTCTCTCTAGGGATACATCCACAGAACTGTGATTATGATTTATTAAGGTAAAGCATATAGTTCTTATATGTGCTCTCGGCTAGCAGATCTTCTTTCTTCTCTCTCATCCTCTCCCCTTCCTACGCACCCAACTGTAGGACTTGACCTTCACACATAGCTGAAGATGCCACAATACAATCCTCTCTCTCCACAACAGAGCTATAACAACAATATCAAACCAATACTCAATGACCAACCCCACATAGGTCCTCTTGACCCTTATTTATACATTACAATCCCTCCCCAACAACCTTAGGTCGAAACCTAGGTGCCAAAACCCTAGATACCAAAACCCTAGGTGTCTAAAACCCTAGGTCAACTTGACCCCCTTTTTTCGGGCTTCGCCAACCTATCTTTGATTCTTCATCGCGCGGTGCTCCAAAGCATCCAATGATGGTTTTTCTTTGCTTGCTAAGTTTTCCACGATCCTTCTTCCTTGTTGATCTGTCATCCCTTATATCCTCATCCAACGACTTTCTTTTCCACACTTCATTCCATCTTTCCTGCTCTTTTCCTCGCTTCGACTCAGTGACAGTTACTGTGTCTCCCACAAAGCTCTCTTTTTACCTTTCCTTCCTTGTTCTTCGCTTCCTTCCATAACCAAGGGCCAACATGGAGCTACTACAGTTTCAAGATAAGTATATGCATGTGTTTAATCTCAATTAAAATGCATGTATGTGATACTTTCACTATTATCATGTATTCCATTGCAATTATATATTACTGTCTCACATTATTCTGTATGTTAGCAGTAATCCTTTGATTATTTTGAATTGTTTAGTTGAATGTGTTAATTTGATTTTTGTTTCATGTTATGCATATAAGTATGAGAATGTTTCCACGTAGTAGCATTGCCCGGTCGTGGGGTTGATGGTCGGGGACGTTACAATATGGTATTAGAGCCCATGGTTTCAATGTTGAGCCTGGATGGGTCAGATAAGTGGTCTTTGGACCAAAGGTATCGAGTGGAAATTGTGTTGGAGGAACCAATTTCGAGCCTTAGAGAATTCCTGAGCACCAAGAAGTTACTTGGCCATGTTACGAAGCTCAAGTGGGTTAGCGGTAGAATAAAACCATAACCAACGTGGTATTCGAACACTGAAAGAGAGCGTTAAACACTTGGAGTCTGGGAGTTGTAGGATATGTTTGGAAGGAGAGGAAAACCTTTACGACCATTAGATTCGGAGAAGATGTCGGAAGGATATCTGGGAAGCCTTTCGGGAGTTCGACTGTCAGGAGAAGTGGGGTACACTGAGGCACAAACTTCTGAATCCAAAAACCCCAAGAAGATATACATTGTATATCTAGGAAAAAGAACTTAATCGTTGGATCAAGAAGAAGAGCAAATTGTAATTTCGGGAGTTCAACTGTCGGGATAAGTGGGATGACGTATAAACCCCCGAAGCCCAAAATTGCAAAATCTCGATGATCCAAAGTAGTGAGTCAGACTGACGTCACTGGGATGAACGAGGACACAAGGGATGTGTGCCACATGCTAGTGGGTCCCAAAGGAAGAAGTGGAAGCAGTGGGGTCGGATGGGGTCACCTAGAGTAACATGGACCCTTTTAAGTACACCACGTGTCACCACCATGGTTGGTGACAGCTATACTGTGGGCCTGGAGGCTAGAAAGGTAAGAAGTTTGAAATTCGAGAGTTGGAGAGGGAACCGAGCGTGGGAGCCTACAGGACCAAAACCTCGAAACCCAAAACCCCAAAGTCCCGATTAGAGAACCTTGAGATCTAGCGCCTGGCCACGACCCATGGTCGCATGGGTTGGGGAATGAGAGAAAGGGGCTAGTGCCCAAAAACTTAGCAGAGCAGAGTTTTGAAAGTATAAATCTGCAGGGATTCTTGATTGAATGAGAATCACAGAGAATGAAAAATGAATGTTTTCTTGAGTCAGATTTTTTTATGAATGTTGTGGGATTTGTTACAGATTAAGGGCCTAGAAATTTTCGGTTGTCTGCACATTGTGTTTGCAGAAGTTTTAACGAGTTCTAGAACCGAATAGAATTTCCATTGAGTGCAAAAGAAATGGAAGGGGCACAGACTGCTTCCAATTCTGAGGATGAAGCAAAAGGAATGGATGTTCATTTGGAAATTGAATTATCGAACTCCAATGGCCATAGAGAAGAGATAGATAAGGAAGGGAACATGATGAAAATCATTGAAAAATTGCAGAAAGATACCCAAACTCACCGAACAAATAGCAGAAATCTAAGGAAAACTCAGGATAAACAAGGTGAATTCAACTTAAAGTTGTTGAAGAGTCTGGAAAGAATAGAAAAGAAATTGGACAAGGAGAGTGACTCAAGAAAAAATGAGAGTCGTAGGACCCCTGAGAGGAAAATAAGATCAAGGAGTGTTAGCAGGCATATTCGTCACTCCCCGAAGCATGCCAGTAAGGAGGCACATAGTAGTTCAAGCCCATCTCCTACCAGAAATCACAGGAGATATGGAGTTGATGAACTGAATGGAGAAATGAACAAGAATAAACCTCCAACATTTTATGGAGAACATAAGAAGGAGGAAGATGCCGAAACATTCTTTCTTGGTATGAGGAAATACTTCCAGCTGCAAAATTATTCCTCTCATGCATAAGGAAGAATTGTGATGTATCAACTGAAAGGAAAATCATCCATGTGGTGGGATCAACGTGTGCAGGTGCAACACATTAGAGAGAAAGATATCACTTGGAAATAATTCAAGAGGTATTTCAAGAATAAATACTTGACTAAGAGATATTATGATAGAAAGATGAAGGAGTTATTTGAACTCAATATAGGCAACATGACCATGGATGAGTATGAACGTAGGTATTTGGAATTGCTAAAGTATGTTTTGTTCATCAAAGATGAGGCTATCAAGATTCATAGGTATCTAAGTGGATTTCCACCTTCCATCAGCGACAAAATCTAGTATGATGACCCTAATACCATGGAAGAAACGATAAGAAGAGTGAAATTCTTATATGAGCAACAAAGAGGAAATCCCACCTTTTGGAAGGCTTGAGATGACTAGAGGAAGTTCAAGAAAGAACAGAGGAAGAAGGGAAACAAACCTCCCTTTTCAAAAAATGGTCATCAAGGACATCCATCGTTTAGAGAGCCGAGAATGTCTGACATAGGGGAACAGAGGCCAAGACATATGCCCATTCAGTGTTGGGTCTATTAGGGAGACCATAAGTACAGAGATTGTCCCCACAAAAATGGCAAAGTGATATTTTTCCATGACATTCAGCAAGTTGAAACAGTGGAGGACATGGGCAGTAGAATACCAAGGATCTACACAGCCCTGGACAACAAGCAAGCTGAATTTCAGTCGCACATGATTGAAGTAGAAGGTATGATCAACAACCATGCCTTTACTATTTTAATTGATTCAGGGGCTAGCCATAGTTATATAGATCCTAGAGTGGTGGAAAGTTTTCATTCGATGAGAAGAAAACATGAGAAGTCTTGGTTAGTGCAGTTGGCTACAAGAAACAAGAGAAACATCATTGAGTTAGTTAATTCATGTCCAATGGACATGAATGGACTAAACACAAAGGCTGAATTGAACATTATTCCTTTAGGTTCTTACGAATGTTTGGTTGGGATGGATTGGTTGTATCATAACCACGCCATCCTGAACTGTCGTAACAAGTTATTCACTTTCCTGGATGAGGAAGGAAATCAAAAAAATGTACAAGGAATTCCTAGAGTTGTTACTGTTAGAGAAATCTCAACAATGCAGCTAAAGAAGTGCTTCAGGAAAGGTTGTCAATTATTTGCATCCCATGTGGAGGAAACACCTAAGAATAAGGTGCCAATAATTGGAGATCATGCGGTACTAAAGGAGTTTGAATATGTGTTTTAGAAGGTGCTCGAACTACCTCCAAAAAGACATATTGACTTCTCTGTAAACTTGACGGCTGGAGCATATCTAGTGTCAAAAGATCCTTATATAATGAGTACACCAGAGTTGAAAGAACTACAATTGCAGCTTGAATAGCTTCTGAAGAAGGGGTATATATGCCCAAGTGTGTCACCTTGGGGAGCCCTGGTTCTATTCGTGAAGAAGAAGGATGGAACACTGAGATTGTGTATTGATTTCAGAAAATTGAACAAAGTAACTGTAAAGAACAAATATCCTCTGTCGAGGATTGATGACCTCCTCGATCAGTTGAAGGATGCGAAGATATTTTTGAAGATAGATCTTAGATCGGGATATCACCAGGTAAGAATAAAGGATGAAGACATCAACAAGACTGCCTTCAGAACAAGGTATGGTCACTATGAATTCACAGTGGTGTCATTTGGGTTGTCAAATTCACCCATTGTTTTTATGTGCTTGATGAATGGTGTATTGAGGGACTATCTAGACAAGTTTGTCATAGTCTTTATGGACGACATTCTGGTGTATTCCAAGTCAGAGGAAGAGCATGAGAAACATCTGAGGATAGTGTTGCAGGTACTAAGAGAGCACCAATTGTATGCCAAGTTGAGCAAGTGCTCATTTTATCAGGAGAAGATCCATTTCCTTGGGAATATTATTTCGAAGAATGGGATAGTTGTAGACCCTAAGAAGATTGAGGCCATCAGAGAATGGTCAGTGCCAAAGAATGTGACATAAGTCATATCCTTTATGGGTCTAGTTGGTTATTACAAAACGTTTATCACAGGGTTCACGAGAATAGCTCACCCTATCACTTCCTTGCAAAGGAAGGAGAAGAAGTTTCAGTGGAAAGAGGATTGTGAGATAAGCTTCCACCAATTGAAGCAATTGTTAACCAGTGCTCCAATCCTAAGGATTGCAGATCCAAACGAAGACTTTTTGGTGTGCACAGATGTATGAAAAGAAGGACTGGGAGGAGTCCTCAGTCAGAATGGATTCGTAGTCTATTATGAATCCAGAAAGTTGGAGCATGAAAGGAACTATGAAACTCATGATTTGGAGTTGGCAGCCATAGTACAGACCACAATGGGCTGAAATATTTATTTGATCAGCCAAACTTGAACTCCAGACATAGTAGGTGGTTGGAGTTTCTCTGTGAATATGATTTTGATATCAATGATATCAAAGGGAAGGAAAACAAAGTGGATGATGAAATCAGTAGGAAAGTGCATGAATTACATGCTACAACCATTAGCATGTATCAAACCGATATAAAGGGAAGATTTTTGGAAGCTGCAAGTGCAGACTTCCAGTACAGGGAATTGGTAGCGAAGCTACAACAAGGTAAGACGCTGCAAGGAGTGGAAGATTATCATCTTGGAACTGATAGAACACTTCTATACAAGAACACAATTTATGTACCTAATGTCCAGGACATGAAACTTATGATTTTACGTGAAATGCATAATGTGCCTTATGCAGAGCACCATGGATATCAGAAAACGGTGGCAGTAGTCAAGAGGCATTACTTTTGGTTAGGTATGAAGAAAGATATTGTTGAATACATGGATGATTTTAAGGATGGAAACTTGTTTTGAAATGTAGAAACCTTGACGAATATTACTAATCCTTCATATGCCAACTATACATGTTTGGCGATATTATTGTAAAAATATTCAAATTTCTAAGCACTTTATATAGTTTGTATAAACTTTTGGCGATTTTTAAGGTAAAATAATTGTATCCTATAGAATTTGGGAGAATCATTTTTAGAATGGCGAATCTTTTTTTCGGAAAAACCATGGAAAATTAGCCCCTAAAATCATCCCTAGTTGAATACATCATCATATGTATGGAGTGCCAGAAGGTTAAAGCTGAGAACAGGCACCCAACAGGGTTGCTGCAACCTTTACCTATTCCTGAGTGGAAGTGGGAAGTGGTGACAATGGATTTCATCACAGGATTGCCTAGGATAGGAAAGCAGCATGATTCAATCATGGTGGTGCTGGAAAATCTTACGAAAGTTGCCCATTTCATTCCGTTAAAGACTACTCACAAGAAATCGAATGTTGTCGACATATTTATGGAGGAAGTGGCACGATTGCACAGAATTCCCAAGACAATTGTGTCTGACAGAGACCCGAAATTTAACTCAAATTTTTGGAAAGGGTTATTCAAAGGGTTCGGAATGAATCTGAACTTCAGTACATCTTATCATCCTGACTCTGATGGATAGACAAAGAGGGTGAACAAAATAATAGAAGACCTGCTAAGGATGTATGTGATAGAAAAACCATCGAAATGGGAAGACTACCTACTCTTGGTAGAATTCACCTACAAAAATGGGTATCAAGCATCATTGAAGATGAGCTCATTTGAATCACTTTATGGAAGAAAGTGAAATACTCCAGTAAGCTGGGATAATTCAGCTGACAGGGAAGTAGTTGGGCTAGAATTTCTCAAGGAAATGGAAGAACAAATGCAAAAAATCAAGTAAAATTTAAAGGTTGCCCAAGACAGGAAAAAACGTTATATTGATAAGAACAAAACCCACATAGAGTTTAAATTGGGTGATCATGTTTTCCTGAATGTGAAATCCAATAGAAGTTCCCCGAAGCTGGGAAGTTGTGCCAAGTTGGCAGCCATAGTTTGTGGGCCATTTGAAATCCTAGAAAGGATTGGGCTAGTTGCATATATGCTTGCATTACCTGCATCCATGAATGTACAGAATGTATTTCATGATTCATTGCTTGAGAAATATATACTTGATGCTAATCATGTTATTGATTGGAATGTGATTTAGGTGGAGCAAGAAGGTATCCTGCAAGTGCATCATGTCCACATATTGGACCAGAAAATCAAATAACTCCGGAATCGAGCCATAGGGCTTGTAAATGTCCAGTGGACCTGGTACGGTCCCAAGGACGCGACATGGGAGCATGAGGATTCTATGTGGGAAGAATACCTGCATCTTTTTGAAGATTTTGGAAATCTTGTTGACATTGTGTAAAAGTTGCACTGAGAACAGTGAAAAAATAAAGGGAGGGGATTGTAATATCCCCCGGCAGTGCCCCAGTTATATTATGAATTGTAATCATGTTTATGAACTATAATCATGTTTTGTAGGCTGGTGAGTTGAGTATTGATAAGTTGGTGGGCTTATGTGTTTATTAGGCCAGAGAGCCTAAGTATTAAGTCCATAAGCCTGTTTTTGTATATGTAATATGCAGAACATTAATAAATAATAAACATCATTGTGCGCAGACCGACCACGAAGAAAGAGTGATGGGGGACTAATCTTCCACAAAGTGGGTAAGGGAAAAGGGGGCTGAAAGGTTGGAAGAGGGGCTAAGCTTAGGAGCTTGAGTCCTTGGGAATAATAATTTATTATTATTCAAAAAGCTATGTGAAATGTTTGTTTTTATCCTAAGTCTCGGGAGGGGCAATGCATGCAGCTCCAGCGTGTTAAAAAAGGGAATGCATGCAGATCTAGGAAGACAAGTGTCGACCTGGGTGCATGCAGTTAAGACTGTCAAGTTGAGCCGTGTTGGGGGTTGGTCCTCTGTTGTTGCGTCCGGGTTGCCAGTTTCTGGATGCTCGGTCTGAAAATCATTTTCCTTTTCTGTGGAACCTCTATTGTTTTACCTTCATGCAATTCTGAGAATGAAAACCGGGAACTATTCTATGTCTTCTGTGGAACTCGACACCGTGGAAATCGCCTAAGCGTGTTGTGTCTAGTGTCTGGCCATTTCCATTTTTGGACCTATGCCCATCTGTTGTTGCGACTGTCATCCCTGTGTGAATGAGTGTTGAACCGTGGATTTTTTCCTCACCTGGCTGGAGCTAAGTCAAGGAGGGTGTTGAAGAACCAGGTTGTCAGGTTCGTGATTGAAGAAGCAAGATGTCATGCCCATGAAAAACTCTCTCTAGGTGAGAGAGAGTCTACTGGGAAGGCGTTTTCTTTTAGAGAGAGTCCTGCACCAGCTACAGAGCTCTACGAATTCCTGATCCATCCTATTGTCGAGACCCAGAGAGGGAGGTGTAGCATCGATGGAATGTTCTTGTGAAGGTGTATACTCCCGGGTGGAACAAACATGTGGGGAATGAAAGTCCGTGAGTAGTGGGCGTAAGAAGGCTCTTGGATTGAATCCTTTCTGTTGCACTCTGATTTTTCTCGTAACCTCAACCTAGTCTAGGATTCCCTTGCCCTGGGTAGAGCTTGTTCCTACCTTGGAGGTGACCCATTGTTGAGAGTGATGAGAAGCGTGGTATAAGGCTGAGAGGTTCGTGGAAGGTCTGCACATGGTTGGTTGAGCTACTACAGTTTCAAGATAAGTATATGCATGTGTTTAATCTCAATTAAAATGCATGTCTGTGATGATTTTAGTATTATCATGTATTCTGTTGCAATTATAGATTATTGTCTCACATTCTTTTGTATGTTAGCGGTAATCCTGTGATTATTTTGAATTGTTTAGTTGAATGTGTTAATTTTATTTTTTTCATGTTATGCATATAAGTATGAGAATTTTTTCACGTAGTAGCATTGCTCGACCGTGGGGTTGATGACTGGGGACGTTACACAGTATCTCCAAAAAATGGGCAAAATCCCCCAAATTTGGTGAGAAAAACCATAAAAATCACTATTATAAGGATAATAAACCCACTTTGGAGAAATAATGGGTGCATCCCCCTTTCTCGTTGGCCCTTGATCCTATAAGCACTTTCCATATGCTCATGGGATAACCTTTGTGAACTGGTCCCTCCATATCCTTTGGGTCTGGGTCACATGGCTTGGCCATGTGGCCTTTCCCTAACCTTTAATGCATGCCCAAATCTGTATCCATGTTCTATAGCCCTTGGTCGTGGGCTTAGATCCTCGTCGACTGGGGCCTAAACAACCCAAAGCGCCACCCGTCAATACTTATAATTAATGTGCCAACTCTTCAAAAAGGAACAACCGTAGCCCAGATGGATAGCGCCCAGTTGTAAAGTTGTTGGCACCCAAGGAGGTCAGAGGTTCAAAACTCCCGGCCTAATAAAGTTTTACCGAGTCGTCATTGGTCATCCGTAGGGTGACACGTGGCACCTCCTAATTGGGCCACATGGCGATCCAATATTAGTCCGCATCATTAAATTGTATGCCCAGTCACCCTGCCACCTGTCTGACACGTGATTAGTCCGTACACCATGTCATGCTGTCACATGTCAATCCATACGCCAGTCACCTACCTAGTTGTCGACCATATGCCACGTGTCCATTTGTCATAGGGACACACCACTATATGGACTATCACGTGTCATATGTAAAGTGACACGTGTCCATTTATCATAGGGGCACGCCACTATATGGAGTGTCACATGTCATCTATACGATGACATGTGTCAAATCCGTACAATGCCAACTCATCCCAAAAATGACGAAAATGGGTGAAACATGTCACCTCCTGGTGACGCCAACTTTTCATGATGATTTCATCATGATGTCATCCTGATGCATGCTAACGTCACTTGTCGTACATGATGGCGTCATTGTTGACTTTGACCTGGTTGACCCTTTACCTGTTTGGCGAAACGAACAAAACGCGATGTCAGGAGCATACAACGTTTGTTTGAGTCCATTCAAGTTGTGTTGGATTGGTATCAATGAGGCATATGTGCACATCTGTTTTGAATCCATTACGAGAATTTTTATTTTTATCCCTTTCTAAGCCCCTTCAAGCTCCTTGATCAGATTCTTGATCACACCTCCCCACTAAAGGACATTTTGGTCCCAAAAAGGTTACTGACTAGTCATCAATCTTGGGATAGGCCACTCGGCTTGTTCCTTGTCTCTGAAATCTGTCCTGTGCACCTGCCTCATCAAGATCAACTCTAACACAATCATGACAACTGACAACATATTGTTAGCCATTTGAACCCTGTCACATCTTACTGAAGCCACTATCATCCATGTAGACAACATTACTAATGATAGCATAAAAAATATGACTATAAATGAGATGATATGTTTGTAATATTTGCATGACATTAGCTTATCTTGAAGCAAACTGTGATTGATTTCCATTCCACAATCATCTCATGTTCTTGCTTAAGATCTATTACTTGATTTGAAACAATTATAGGTTTGTTTCTTCCTTGAACTGTCTTCTTCAATTGTTCCATAGTTTGAAGAGTTTTATTTTCCTTTACATGATGATCTGAAATGATCTTTTACATGACTATGGTTGAGTTATTTATGCATGTGTTTATTAACCAATTAGGAAGATTTAAGAAAGAGGAAGAAGTTATAGAAGAATCATAGAAGCCATATACACATATGCAGATCTGAAATAAGCAATAAACAACAACAGACCATAACACCAATGTGATAACAGAGTTCGACAATATCACCTACGTCTTCGGGCCTTGTCTTAGTGGGATTTTCTTATTTATGTTTGAAGATTTACATGTACATCATGATAGTTCTAAAAAGTTGCAAAAATAATCTGGTCATTTTCTACTAAATCTCATGAACCCATCAAAACTAATGACACCCAAATCGGATGAACGAAGCTCCAAGAAATGGCCCACAAAGGTGCACTCCTCAATAGCTTCCCTGCATGACAATGGATTTGGCTCAAAAATCCGGCAACATAAACCTATTATGAACCACCTCTCATCTCCCCATGGCTTCAAGAAGGTCTGGTTTATATAGATATGAAGTTGGTAACCGTCTCCCAACTTCCTCCCAAGATCTCACCTAAAAAAGGGCCCAATATCTCCCAATATTGGCCAAAATCTCCAACAATGTTGAATAAAATCAACATGAATCACTATAATAAAGTGCAAAACCTACTTCATTCCTAAATTAGGGTGCATCCCCCCTTCTCGTGCAACCCTGGTCCTATGGACGTGCCCCATCTGTCCTCGCACCAGGTGCTAGGTCGTTTGGCCCCCTTAGTTCTCGTCTCTTGGACCCATTATAGGCCATGTGGCCTGGTCCCTTAACCTTTGTGTGCTAACTAGTGGTCCATCCTCCCAAGATTCCAGCTCCTGGTTCTGTGTGTGGCCATATTCCCACACCCTCCGCGTTATCAAGTTTTGAGCCCCTGATATATAGGCCAGTGGTTACGCCCCTGGTCGACAGGCTAGCCCGACCGACTGGGGCTAACCCCAAAATCCCAGCACTAACCGTTACATAGAGGGTCCTATGGAGTTTACCACAGAGTTGGGGGAGGAACCCATAACACTTGATCCAACACATGAACAAACATGGGTTGTGGTCATATCGTATAGTCGTATGGAGTGGGTTACGCCGAGGGTTGGGGACTATCCCCACCTCTAACACTGCCTGGAACTATACCATAACAAACTTAAATATATAGTTTTACATTTATATATCAAGTACCAATGACAGGTGGGTTGGTAGAACCGAACCCTACCAAGTCACTACTTGGTGGTGAGGTCTCAGGTTCGAAACCCACTAGCTCCAAACAACTTTTGCAATAAACCATCGAACCAATCCATGGGTGCCACATGGAAGCCCACATTTGGGCCACATGGCATCGTACCTTTTTCTAGCTAGTTGCCAAGTGTCAACACACTATTCGACCTACTTTGCCACACATACCAACCACATCAACAACCAACCATGTCAGTACATCTTCCACATGTCAAATGCTCATTGGTCTAGTTGTCTTCCCTGTCATCGACGACTTCCATGTGTCATACATATTGTATGGGCTTTCCATGTCATCTGTGCCACGTGTCACCACTGCAAGGGTGACATGTGTTGCTCTCTGATTGGTCCCCTGTACCTGTCTGTACATCCAGTCACCCTACCACATGTCACCTCCAAAAGCTTCCACGTCAGTGTTGACTGTGCTTTTCCATGTTAGTTGTATGGCCATACATCATGTATAGTCAGCTTCCATGTGGTACTGTATGGATTGCACAGTCATCAATTTTTGCCTATTTGGTAAAATAAACAGATCAACATAACTTGAGCATAATACATTTGTTTTATTCCATTCAAGTTTTGTTGGCTTCGTATTGACGAGGCCTACACACACGTATGTTTTGAAGCCATTCGGATAACTTTTATTTTTAGGCCTTTCTGAGCCCCATCAAGCTCCTAGATCCAAATCTGGCTCACAACTCCCCACTAAAGGACCTTTTGGTCCCTAAAAGGTAACAAAAATGGAATTTGGTTGATTACATACTCATAAGGACAAAAACAAAAACACTATGTTGTAAAAATGATGTTATAATAGGTCATCATTTCAACATGTGATATTACATTAATGGAAGCAAATACAATGAAGTTGTGACATCCACTTCTGGAAAAACAAAGTGGTTGGTTTCTTTCCTTCATGGTGTTTCTCTTGCTTCGTTGGTAATCCTTCTTCCTTCATGAGTACATGTGCCATCCTTTTGTCCTTCCTTAGACGAAGCTCTGTATTAAGCTTCCAACAACTAGTCTTTTGATGTCCACTCCTATTGCAATAAGTGCACTGAGTTTTTGGCATTCATACCTTTTTACCCTTCTCTTTATTCCGTTGTGGATTTGATTATTTATTTCGTGTTTCCTTCCTTGGTCGACATAGTTTTCTTGTACAAAATTTGTCTCTTCCAACACTTGGAAATAAAATGCTTGGGTGAATGACAAAAAGTACATGGATAAATATTCCACATGTTTTAGATTACATGATTATGCTTTTGATAATCAAAAAGAGAATTGGAAAAATTCCGACCATTATACCTTCCTTGTTGATCTTGACTTTTCTTTGGATATGATTTGTATTCATTACCACAATACTAGAGTGATGCACCATCAACTTTCATGAAGTGTTCCTGCAATGACTTAAGTTGGCCATTTGAAGCATTACTTTCTTCAGAAATTTTGSAACCCATCTTGGAGGATGCTCCAATATCCACTTCACCATAACCCAATCCTAAATATTGAGGCCTTTCCACAACCTCAATGGGATTAACAATACCTTGGCCCTCAATTCCAAGACCCTTTCCTTCATAACCCATCTTGGTTAGCAGTCTCAAACCTATACCTCTTGTATGTTTTTCAAAAGCACCAAAACCATCTTGATGGGAATAAGGAGAATTTGATGAATGAACTTCACTGCATACCTTAGAGATGTTTTCTGAAATAGATGTAGAAGGCACTTCCTTCAATCCTTCTTTTACTTTGTTTTTCTTGGAATATTTCACTTGAACCGAGCTCTTTCGTTCCAAGTAGTATTCATACAACACTTTAACCATATCGGCCATGGAAAACACTGAATTTATGAACTCCTTCTCATCTTGAGAAATTCCTCTTGTAGATGCCATTTTATCCCTTGAGATGATCTCTTCCCCGGTTAACATGCAAAACTCAAATTCCAAATGTCAACTAGCTCTGATACCAACCTGATCCGAAATGATATTTTACATGACTATGGTTGAGTTATTTATGCATGTATTTATTAGCTAATTAGGAAGATTTAATAAAGAGGAATAAGGTATAGAAGAATCATAACAACCATATACACATATTCATATCTTAAATAAGAAATAAACAACAACAAACCATAACACTAATGTGATAACGAAGTTCGACAATCTTGCCTACGTCTCTGGGCCTTGTCTAAGTGGGCTTTGCTTATTTATGTTCAAAGATTTACAAGTACATCATGATAGTGAAAAAATGTCACAACAATGAGTTGTTCGTGTTCTACCAAATCTCATGAACCCATCAAAACTGACGGCACCCAAATCGGATGAACAAATCTCCCAGAAATGGCCCGCAAAGGTTCGCTCCTCAATAGCTTCCCTGCATGACAATGGCTTTGGCTCAACAATCTGGCAGCATAAACCTATTTTGAACAACGTCTCATCTCCCCATGGCCTCAAGAAGGCCTGGTTTATATATATCTAAAGTTGGTAACCATCTCCCAACTTCCTCCCAAGATTTGGACTCAAAAAGGGCCCAATATCCCTCAATATTGGCCAAAATATCCAACAATGCTGAATAAAATCAACATAAATCACTATAATAAAGTGTAAAACCCACTTCATGCCAAAATTAGGGTGCAACCCCCTTTCTCCCACATCCCTTTTCCTATGGATGCGCCGCATGTGTCCTCGCGCTAGGTGTTGGGTCGTTTGGCCCCCTTATTTCTCGGCTCTTGGATGCATTATAGGTCATGTGGTCTGGTCCCTTAACCTCCGTGTGCTAACAGGTGGTCCATCTCCCCCAAGATTCCAGCTCCGGGTTCCATCTATGGCAATATTCCCACACCCTGCGCGTTATCAAGTTTTGAGCCCCTGATATATAAGCCAGTGGTTATGCCCCTGGTCGACGGGCTAGCTTGATCGACTGGGGCTAACCCCAAAATCCCAGCACTAATCATTGTATAGAGGGTCCTATGGATTTTACCACAGAGTCAGGGGCAGAACCCATAACACTTGCACCAACACATGAAAAAACATGGATCGCGGTCATATCAAATAGTCGTATGGAGTGGGTTGAATCGAGGTTTGGGGGCTATTCGCAGCCCTAACTCCACCCGGAACTATACCATAACAAAGTTAAATATATATTTTATCATTTATATATCAAGCACCAATGACAGGTGGGTTCGTAGACCCAACCCTTGCCAAGTCACTACCTGATGGTGAGGTCTCAGGTTCGAAATCCAATAGCTCCAAACAAATTTTTCAATAAACCATCGAACCAATCCATGGGTGCCATGTGGCAGCCCATGTATGGGCCATATGGCACCGTACCTTATGCTAGCTAGCTGCCAAGTATCAACACACTATTCAACCTGCTTTGCCACATGTACCAGCCACGTCAACAACCAACCACATCAGCACATCTACCACGTGTGAAATGGTGATTGGTCCAGTTGTCTTCCCTGTAACCAGCCACTACCACATGTCGTACAGATTGTACAGACTTTCCATGTCATATGTGCCACGTGTCACCACTACAAGGGTGACATGTGTCACTCATTGATTGGTCCCCTGTACCTATCCACGTCACTTGTACGTATGCCCAATCACCCTGCCACATGTCACATCCAGAAGCTACCACATAAACGCTGACTATTCATTTCCATGTCACTTGTACAACATGTACAATCAACTGCCATGTGGTACTGTATGGACTGTACGAACTGTACAATCATCATTTTTTGTTTGTTTGGAAAAATGAACATATTCTCATAACTTGATCATACGAGGTTTGTTTGAGCTCTTTCAAGTTGCGTTGGGTTCATATCGACGAGGCCTATGCACACGTCTATTTTGAAACCATTCTAAGAACTTTTATTTTTATGCCTTTCTGAGCCCCATCAAGCTCCTGGATCCAAATTTGGATCACATGATGAGCATGAACCACATAATCTTGACATGCTTTGGCTAATTGATATTAATTATTTTTTCTGTAGAAGATTGCTTTACGATCATATAAGTATGGACTACCTAATACCATTCCACATTCACTTAGTGGCACTACATCACACGTTACCTCATCCACATACTTAGATGATATTGCAAATTGTAATGTGCACTGCTTGGTTATGTGCATTTGATGATTTTTTCTTATCCATTTACGTGTGTAGGGCTTATGATGCATCTGCATTTTTAATCCCAATTGCTTAACCAATTCCTCTGAGATTATATTAGATTAAGATCCACTATCTATCAATGTGTCTATCTTAGTGTGCCTCATGATGACCCTGATGTAAAACAAGTTACTTCTACAATAAAGTCCTTCATCAATTTTACCTGTCATACCAACCAATGAGACCTTAGATTTTTCACCTGAATCCGATCCCAAGTCTATGGGTCGTTTTTTCGCTGCAACTGTTTTCCTCCCTTTCTTTTCCTTGAACCACTTCAGTCTCTTCTCGGGATGCAATTGCCAACAATGGTCCTCATCATGCCCCTCTTTATTTCAATGCTTGCAAGAGGGATTATCTTCCTTTCTTGTCACTGCATTTGACTTCTTTCCATGCCACTTCCTTTTTTCCTATTTCCTCGAAGACAATTGCCCTGATACACCAACACCTATTTTCCCTGCTTCAATGTATGTTGCTTGAACAAAAACTTCACCAAGATTAGTTGTTCCAAACATGAATACAATATTACGAATATGTGCAGGTAAACCTCCTATATACTTCATAATATTTTCTTGGGTATGTAAAGGAATATCTAACATCAATGCCATTTTTCGAAAACCATATGTGTATTCTTGCAATGTTTGTTCTTTTCTTAGTTTTAAAGCTTGCCATTAAATTAACCCTTTTTCTTTATAACCCAAAGGATAGAATTTCTTCCTAAGTGTAGAAATGAAAATTTGCCATGATGGAAATAAATTACCCACTTGTTGCATGCCATTTTGCAACTTTCTTTTCCACCATATTAGTGATGTTCCTGGAAGTCTCAATGATGCCAACTTGATTTGTGTGGCATCATCCTTGATCTGATGCACATTGCAATAGACCTCCATCTATCTGACCCAATTGTCAAGTCTCTCTGCATTAACTTCACCATCATACATGGGTAATTCGAATTTAACATCAAGTTTTAATAAAGGCATTTTGTTCTTATGTTTATGAACATGTTTCTTTGCATTGGATTTAGAACTTGAACTTGAAGAAGAAGAAGAAGAAGGAGGTGATGATGGAGGTGAAGGAGGAATTTGAGTAGGATCCTCTCCTTCTTCAATTTTTCCCTTTGAATATTCACGAATAACTGGTCTCTTTCTTTCCAAGTAATCCTCATGCAAAACCTTCATCATCTCCGACATGGTGAAGAAAGTTTTTCGAAACACTTTCTCATCCTCAGAAAGTCCCTCTTCCGATGCCATCTTCTCTCTTTGAGAAGTTCTCTTTATCAATCCAATCAATGGATTCTATTAAACAATATCACCTTCACCGCGATGTATATTTTCCCTGGTAATCATGCAAAACTCAAATCCAAATGTCAACTAGCTCTGATACCACTTGATCCGAAAATATATTTTACACGACTATGGTTGAGTTATTAAGCATTTGTTGATTAACCAATTAGGAAGGTTAAATAAAGAGGAAGAAGTTATAGAAGAAATGTGGCAGCCATATAAACATGTAATAAACTAAAATGAAGCATAAAACAACAACAAACTATAACACCAATGTGATAACGGAGTTCAGAAATCTCGCCTACGTCTCTAGGCCTTTGTCTCAGTGGGTGAGGCTTTATTATTTATGTTCAAAGCTCAATAATTACATCACAACAGTGCCAAAAGGTTACAAAATTGAGTTGGCCTTGTTCTACCATATCTCTAGAACCCAACAGAATAAACGACACTCAAATCGGATGACCGAAGCTCCTAGAAATGGCCCGCAAAGGTGTGCTCCTCAACAACTTCCCTGCATAAAAATGGCTTTGACTTGGAAAATATTCAGCATAAACCTACTCCAAATATCCTCCCATGGCCTCAAGAAGGCCTGGTTTATATAGATATGAAGTTGGTAACCATATCCCAACTTCCTCCCAAGATTTGTCCTAAAAAAGCACCTAATATCTCCCAAAAATGGGCAAAATCAACCAAATTTGCTGAGAAAAACCATAAAAATCACTATTATAAGGCTAATAAACCCACTTTGGAGAAATAATTGGCACATCCCCCTTGCTCGTTGGCCCCTGGTCCTATGGTCGCTTGCCATATTCTCATGGACTAACCTCTATGCGTTGGCCCCTCCATATCTTTTGGGTCTGGGTCACGTGGCTTGGCCATGTGGCCTTGCCCTAACCTTTAACGTGTGCCCAAATCTATATCCCTATTATGTATCCCTTGGTCGCGGACTTATCTCCCCGTCGACTAAGGCCTAACCAACCCAAAGCGCCACCCGTCAACACTTATAATTAATGCGCCAACTCTTCAGCAAGGAACAACCGTAGCCCAGATGGATAGCACCCAATTGTAAAGTCATTGGGCTCGAGGAGGTTAGAGGTTCAAACCTCCAGGCCTAAAATTTTTTTACCTGGTCTTCATTGGGCATTCATATGGTGCCACATGGAACCTCCTAATTGGGCCAAATGGTGATCCAGGATTGGTCCACATCATCAAACCGTACGCCCAGTCACCCTACCACTTGTCTAACACGTCAGTAGTCTATATGCCCTGTCACCCTGCCACATGTTAGTCTGTATGCCCAGTCACCTACCCATCTTTAGTCCATATGCCACATGTCCCTCTGTTGTAGGGTCACATCACTGTATGGACTGCCACATGTCATCTATATGGTGACACATGTCAAATTTGTACAGTGCCAACTTAGCCCAAAAATGAAGAAAATGGGTGACACATGTCACCTCTTGGTGATGCCATGTCAACATGATGATGTCATGATGACATCATCCTGACATCACCTGTTGTACATGATGACATCAGTGTTTACTTTTGACCTGGTTAACTTTTTTCAATGTTTGGCGAAACGAACAGAACATGATATTAGGAGTATTCGACATCTGTTTGAGTCTGTTCAAGTTTCCTTTGGTTCATATTGATGAGGCATACACACACATATATTTTGAATCCATTCTGAGAAAAAAAATATTAGGCCTTTCTGAGCCCCATCAAGCTCCTAGATCCGATTCTGGATCAATATTACTTGTGATGACCATGATGTGATGATTGATACACATGAAATAAAATATATGGTTGATGATTCCTTAACTAGCCATGAGATGGAATTATTCAGCAACAATATTGAATTGATGAAGGAAATTCTTGTTGAAGATGAGTAAAAAACAGAAGCAAAGAGTGATAGAAGCAGTAGTAAATGTTAATTTCAAGATACAAAAGAAGAACATCAAGAATTACAAAATCATCTTTCCAAGATGATGATTGTTGTAATATAGGGGTTTGTATGCAGGTGTTACCCATAGTCCTTACACAAAGAAATATACAAGTATTATACAATAATGCACAACACTCACATAGAAGAGAGAAGGAAAAGAACACTTGAGTAATAAAGATACCAACAATAAGAAATTTATATTATATCACCAAAACAACAACTATCTATATGACTTACTCTATGTTACATACATGATCATATTTATACTCATCTTTTAGTTACAATGTAGTTACAACTGCTCAACTACCTTGGTCAATCGACCGACTTACAAACTTGACCACATTCTTGATAGAAAAATGGGTCTGCTCGTTTCACCATAGACAATATATAAATATTGGCACCCAACCATAACTACAAAGGCCACCCCGAGAACCTTAACCTTGGTGGAAAAAATAATTCTGGTAGCAGACCAATAGCCAACCAAGGCTAGCACACCAAGAAAGGATAACCAAAGACCAAGAAGAAATTCCAAACCAATAACCCAAGATAATGTCACTATTGCAGTAGTTGTAGTTCTCCTTCACTCATTCACATTTATTTTCCTTATGCAATCATGAGTGAGTGAGTCACAAATGAGCTCTAGCTCCCTCTATTTATACTACTCCATATTAACTGATTGGGCCGACTTCTCTTCCTGGGGGATAATAACTCAATATTAATTATTCTATTAAGACAAATTGTCTTCTAGGGTTATTATCCAAGGCTTTAGGGTTTCTCTTGCTTCCTGAAATATTCTAGTCTCATCAAAGGTTACAAGTGAAGTTCAATACCTTCCGCAACTACCATAATATCAACACTCCCTCCTATCTAGGTAGCTATTAAAGGCAATGGTATTGAGCAAAAATAGACCATTCAACCGGTATCATGATCATAGCCACACAGGTTATCTCATGATCAAATCACTAGCACCATCATCACTATCCAACTAGATAGTCTCCATGTAAATTAGAACAATGCCATCTAATAGAACACAATTGTGTCTATTCATAGTAGTATACAACTACTATCCAGTGGTACACAACCACTCTTTTTAGCACATTGTTACTAACCAGTGACACACAATCACTATCAGTGGATCACATCCACCATAGTAGCATACAACTATTGCCCAGAGACATATAGTCTCTACAACATTCATATCATCTGATATCAATCTACATAAACAATATCATGATACAAACTGAGTCATCTAGGCCATTCTTCCACTCACATTTGTGAGATATGGAAGAGCATATTCCCTTAGAAAGTACAACATCAATCATGGGCTATTTGGACTATTCTTCCCAAGAATAGAAGAACAAATGTCCTTGATTTATGACTCTGGACCATTCACCTAACAAGGCCATTCCTCTGGCACTAATCATAGTGCAACCTGGAGAGAATGAGTATGCCCTAGGGAATGCTTGTCCCTGATTTCTGAACCTAGACCATTCAACTAACTGGTTCGTTCCTTCAACACTAATCATAGTGCAACCTGGAGAGAATGAGTCATCCCTAAGGAATGACTATCCAGACCATTTCCTAAGGAAATCATTTTCCTACACCAACCTACAAAATGGACCGTTCTTCAAAACTTCTCACAACTGTGAACTTCGAAAGAATGCCTTCCCGGTGAGGCATACCATTCTACTTGACCACTACTCAGATTGACTACTAATAATAATGATTGTCCTAGATCATTCCCCCACACTGGCCACAAGAGGAATCATTGTCTATGGTACATTAGAAATCTATCAGACCATTTTCATTACAAAAATGATTGTCCGATATGGACCATTTTCTGAACTGGAAAATGCATGTCCCTCATAAATATCAAGCCACTTTCTGTACTAGAAAGGGAATTCCCAACCTAGACCATTTTCCAAACTATAAAATTATTGCCCATGAATCAATAATATATATCAGTGCTCCCTCCCAACCTAGGGAGCCATCTCTTCCCTTTCTGCTAAGGGAGTTATCTCCAAGAGCCTCATCTTGTCTCTTATGTACGCAAAATTTATCCTGGACAAAGGCTTTGTCAAAATATCTGCTACCTTCTCATCTATGGAGATATACTAGAGTTTCACTTCTCCTTCCTAGACTTTATCACAAATAAAGTAGTATTTGATTTCAATATATTTCGACCGGTCATGAAAAAATGGTTGTTTTGATAGCCTCATACAACTTTGATTGTCACAATATATTATGGTCGAATCTGGTACCTAATCAAATAATCTAGAAATCATCTTCCTTAGCCATACTTCTTTGGTACATGCCTCACATGCTATGATATATTATTCTTATGTTGTGATGAGTGCAATAGACTTTTGTTTCATGTTGGCCCATGATATCATAGCAGAGCCCAAACTGAAACACATCCATGAAGTACTCATTTTTTCTTCTTCACTCCCTTCCTAATCTGAATCCGTGAATCCATGAAGTTGTATATCACTAGATGAGGTGTACTGTAAACCATAGTTTAGCGTCCCATGAATATATCTTAGAATACTCTTTGCATCTATCCAATGCTCATGTCTAGGTTCCACCTGGAATTGACTTAAAGTCTTTATATAAAATCAAATATATAGTCGAGTATTCACTAGATACACTAACGACCCAATACATCTCCCATATAGGGACGAGTCTACTGGATCATAATCTGAGTCTCTTACTTTTCTTATATCTGTGGTCATAGGGGTGGCCCTGGATTTGCAATCCATCATTCCAAATTTCTGAAGAATCTTCACTACATACTTTCCTTGTCCAAGGAAGATTTGACCATGCTTCTGCCATACTTTTAGTTCCAAGTAATAGTGCATGATACTAAGATATTTCATATCAAACTCAGAAGATAATTCCTTCTTACACTGGGTGATGAGAGACTTTGCACCTATCAAAAATAAATTGTCAAAATACAGTAGGAGAATCATAGGTGCATTGTTCAAAACCTTGCAGTAGAGATTTGGATCTGCATGATTCTTAGAGAAACCAAGTCTTATTAAGTAACTGTCAATTTTGGCATACCAAGATCTTCGAGGTTTCTTGATTCCATATAGGTCTTTCTTTAATCTGCAAACATGAGTGTATTTGGGATGTACCTCAAAACCTTGAGGTTTTTCAATGTACACTTCTTATTCAATTCCTCCATTGATAAAAGTTTTCTTTACATCCATCTAGTGTAGACTCCATCCCATGGAAGAAACAACATACATAATGGCTCTAATAGAAGTATATCTAGAAATAGGAGAAAATGTTTCATCATAATCTTCTCCCTCCTTCCGGGAGAACCCTCTAGCTATGAACCTTTCCTTGTATTTGTCCACACTTGTATCTATTGCATGTTTGATATTATAGACCCATTTTGAAGTTACCACTGATTTTTCATTGGGTCTAGACATGATTTACCACACGTCATTTTTCATGATAGACTGGTATTCTTTTGTCATGGCTTCTTTTCACCATTTCTTCTGAGTTGCTTCTTCAAATGTGGTGGGTTCTTCATATATACGTTTTGTCATGCATGCTGCAAATATGAAGAATCTTTTGGGATTCTTTCTTTCTCTGAAAATAATAGTTGGAGATTTGAGTCTTTTTGCTTCTTGTAGAGTAGCTTCAAGACAAGCTGGATGTTTTCTAGTTTTGGGTATAATGGAGGATTCAATAGGTTCGCATGGTTGCATCAGATGATCAAATTGTTCTGGTTCTTCATTCTGACTTTCTAGAAGATAGGTTGTTTCTTCTTTAGGCTCTTCATATTCTTCTTCTTCCATGGAATCTTCTATAGATTTCTTGAAAGTGATCTTCGCATTGAAGGTTATGTCTTTGCTGACTTCAATATTATGTTGTTCTAGAATATAGGTTTTGTAGGCTTTGGAGGACTCACTATATCCAACAAATATGCCATTCTTTCCTGAGGGTTCTAGTTTCTTCCTTTTATCCTTGGGATATGAATGTAAAAAGGGCACCGAAAGATTCTTAAGTGTTCCCCATTAGTTTTCTCTCATGAGAAGGATTCTTCTGGAGTAATATCCTTTAATATGTAGTGGAAACTTCTTTTCTGAACATACATTATTTTCATGGTTGATTCTCCCCATAAATGCATGGACAAACCTTGATCGTTCATTAGTTCCTTCACAGTTTCCTCAATGGATCTATTCTTCCTTTCTGCTACAAAATTTTGTTAAGGATTATGAGCAACGTATAGCTCTCTCCTAATCCCTATTGATTTGCAAAAGGAAAAAAATTCTTAGTATGTGTATTCTCCTCCATTATTTATTTTCGAAGTCTTGATTTTCTTGCTTGTGAGGTTTTCTATTTCTTCTTTGAATTCTTGAAACTTGTTGAAAACTTCATCCTTTGTATTCAAGAGATATAACCAAGTAGTTTTTGAGTAATCATCTATGAAGGTTACATAATAAATAGAACCTCCTAGAGATTTGGTTGACATCAGACCACGAACATCTGAATGTATTAGATCTAGGATTTCCTTAGATCTGTTATTGCTACTTGAGAATGACTTCTTAAAATTTTTACCAAGTGAACATCCTCTGCAAATTCCTTCATGTGTAGATTGTAGTTTTGGTATTCGTTCAACCATTTTGTTGAGGAAAGGTAATTCTTGATAGTTAATATGATCATACCTTCTATGCAAAATTTCACTGGGATTGACTTCATCATGTACAAGAGCTTCATCATTACGTTCTAGTAGCCTGTATAATCTGCCTTCACGAGTTCCAATAACTCTAGCATTCTCTATGTTAGAGTCTCTAGACCAAGATAATACTTCACCATCTACAAAGGATATTCTTCTATTTCCTTTGTCTTCTAGGAAATATACAGATACAAGATTATTTTCTAAACCAAGTACATATAAGACACTACTCAAATGAACATTGTTACCTGATTTCAGTTTTATGGAGGGTTGAACAATTCCTTTGACTGGATAGGTGTTGTTGTCTCCAAGTTCTACCTTGTAGGATGTCTTCTTTTCATTTAGACAGGAGAGTCTGACATGGTCTCCTGTCATATGCCTAGAAGCTCCATTGTAAATTATCCACATTTCATCTTCAAGAGTTCCTGTAAGAGTTGAATAGTGTAGATGATCTATCTTTTCATTCATGATTTTTGTTGACTGGTAGCTGGTCAAAATTTGAATTCGTCTGGTCAAACATTGACTTTGATCCAAAATATTAACGTCGATGTTTTTTCCTTCTAAGAGTGTCAATAGGTGCGTAGGACTAAGACACACTAGAATATCCTCTCCTTGAGTAAAGTGTTCCATCATAATGACATAGGCACACCTTTACACGGGCACGTCTGCTCACAGGATCTTCTTCTCAGCCCGAAGAACTCCAAGGTTCTTCTATTTCCCTATTGGGAAATCTGCTCCCACGGTTCTCTCGTGCGATCCCCCTTCCTTGATTTATCGAGGAATCGGAACTTGTGACTTCGCTAGTTCAAAGGTTGAACACTGGGTTCTCGGATCCCCGAGACCCGATGGTCAATCAACTCGCTGACTTTTCCCTGAGGGATTTCGCTACTCGCGACCTCGTAGGTTGAACTGTCGAACTTTCACCCTCCTATTCCGCGAATCCCCAAGATCCGAGAATTCAACGGAATGTTGACTTCTATCTCCAGGAAACACGTGTCCACCCATCGACCATGCGGGTCCCACCTTAGGCTTTGCCACGTGACCACACAAACCTCGTCTCTCGGCACTTCGTGACTCATGAATCCTAACACCAATACTTTGGGACTTCTCACAGTGAGATCCTGAGGTATTTGTGCCACCTGTATTCCACTCGCGCTCCGATATGGCCCACACTGTCTCCAGCTGTCAAGATATCACCTCTCGCAATCTCGCAATCCCTGTACCCAAACTCTCGGGCCTTTTCTTGCGAGACTGCGATATACGATCCCACATGCGGATCCAACGGTCCTCCTACGATCCGGATCCAACGACTATCCTCCTCTCGCTTCTTGTGTCTTCGTGACTTTGAATACCCAATACTTGGGCTCTCACCCTACGAACTCCCGAGTTCGCGAGATCACCGATCTCTGCCACCTATCCTCCTCAGATGGACGGCTCATGTCTTCTCACTACTTCGCCACTCGCGACTTGGAGTACGTAATACTTGGGTTTTCAATCTGTGAACTCCCGAGTTCACGAGATCACCGATCTCTGCCACCTATCCTCCTCAGATGGACGGCTCCTGTCTTCTCTCCACTTCGCCACTCGTGACTTGGAGTACCCAATACTTGGGTCTTCAACCTGTGAACTCCCGAGTTCGCGAGATCACAAATATCTGCCACCTGTCCTCTACAGATGGACGTCTCCTGTATTCTCGCCACTTCGCCACTCACGACTTGGAGTACCCAATACTTGGGTCTTCAACCTGCGAACTCCCGAGTTCGTGAGATCACCGATCTCTGCCACCTGTTCTCTACATATGGACGACCCCAATCTTCTCGCCACTTCGCTGCACTTGCTGCACAACTTTGGCGCTTCAACTCCCAAGTCCCTGATACACGATACCATGTGTAGATCCGACGGCTCCCGTGATTCTTAACCGACGGCTCTGCCTCTCCTGAGCTTTAAACTCTTCAGAATCTTCTCGCCGTAACCTCCTTACACTTCTACAAGATCTGACGATCCTTGGAACTTTGCGAAATCTCCTCAGAGGATTTCGACTGTCCGTTCCTCCTTGTATAATCCATGAAATGAGAAAAGTGTATCTCTCCCTGAGATTCCTTCACCGCTTCACCAACCTGCAACGCTCCTTCCTGGCTTCGAATCACACTTATCTACACTGATCTTCAGCGACTCAGAGGCCTATCCTTCCTGAGATTTTCCCCAACTTCAGTCTTTAGAAAGAGCCCTTGCACGCACTCCTTGCGGAAAATATTCAATCACATCTAAGTTTTGAAGTTATCTTGACTCTGCGCACACCTGCAACAACAGTCTTTCAAAGTTTCTGCTCAGATACATGACTGAGACTTCCTCCCTTAGCCTGTGCACTCCTTGCACGGTTGTATGCTTAACCGTACCTTCGCGATGAATGAGAACAAAAGCTATCTCTCTGAGCCTTCTGTCAACGCACTCCTTGCGGACGACTTCAACTGCACTTCTTGCAGGAATCCTCGCTCAAAAGAGAAACAATTGTAACTCACCTCACTTCCTCTCAGATTTCAATCTCGACACATGAAATCATACACACAACATAACAACAAATGCATAACAGGAAGTAAATATTCATAAGCAGAGCATTTAGCACACATACACAGAGAATAACACAATAGCCATGAATCTGAATCAACTTCTTCTATTAATTCAAGATCTATACATGGGTGTTCTTATACAAATCTCTACTATTCTCCTATTCTCTCTAGATTCTTCTTGCTCATATTAATTGTTACAATGATACAATTGAGGGCGTCTATATCCCGGTTTTCCCTCTTTCTTCTAGAATTGTCTAATCTAAGAATTCAATCCTATCTACCTGCAACTACTACTATAAATGCCTCTGTCTATTTCAAACGAGAGCATATGGCTCGAGGTCTGATTACATTTTTACCAAGGCGCCTAAATTAAATGATCTCATTTATGTTCAGTGCATCAACTTCAAGAGAAAATTTTAAAAATTCAAAAACTTGCGCTGGACGTCTTCCAGCTGATTTTTGCTTCCACGTTGGTTTTGCTTGTTGTGAGGGATGCTCCTGCATCATACTCCCTCGCTTGAAAATTTGCATGGGCTCCTGTCCATGACCTCCTGCATGGTATGTCCATGCTTCTGAATCTCTGTTTCAGTCTCCCAGCTGGCATATTCAACTGGATGTCCCTTCCACTTGACCAAATATTCAAAATATTCTTTCCTTCTGGTTTTATTCCCCACTCGTTTATTCAGTATCTGCTCCATCTGTGGCTTCTCTGCAACTGGCATGTGCTTCTGCCACTGGATCGCTGGTTGATCATCACTTTCTTCTCCTGCCTCATCAACTTTATATGGATATAAATCCGAAACATTAAATATCGGAGATATTCCGATCCCATCTGGTAACTCAATTTCATAAGTGTTTTCTCCGAATTTCTTCAGGACCCTGCATGGCCCAATTTTCTTCATCTTTAATTTATTATATGTTCCTCTCGAGAACCTTTCTTTCCTCAAATGTGCCAGAACCAGATCACCAACTTCAAATTGAAGTTGTCTCCTATGTTGATCTTCTTTGTGCTTGTACTCCTGACTTGACTTCAACAATCGCTCCTTCACCTGGTCGTGAAGTTCCTTCATTGCTTCAGTGAATTCTCCTGCACTAGCACTGCTAGTATCAGTCTGTTCTGAATCCCTCAATTCAGAAACTCCCCTCGGTTGCATTCCATATACAATCTGAAATGGACTTTTTCCTGTGCTCCTGTTCACTGAGTCATTGTATGCGAACTCTTCCTGCGGTAATATGCTATCCCAACTGCTATGGTGCTATGTCACCAAGCTCCTCAACAAGTCTCCCAGACTTCTATTGACCACTTCGGTTTGTCCATCCGTCTGAGGATGATAAGCAGAACTAAACATCAAATTAGTTCCTAGCTTCTTCCATAATGTCCTTCAGAAATGGCCTATGAATTTTGTGTCTCTGTCCAAAAATATGCTCTTCGGCAATCCATGAAGTCGAACAATCTCTTTGAAAAACAAATTTGCGATGTGAGTCGCATCACTGGTCTTCTGGCATGGGATAAAATGCGCCATCTTAGAAAACCTATCAACTACCACAATGATTGAATCAACACCTCTTTGTGTCCTCGACAATCCCAATACAAAATCCATGCTAATTTCATCCCACGGCTTCTCAAGTATGGGTAATGGTTGATAAAAACCCGCATTTTGTTTCCTTCCTTTTGAATGCTGGCAAATCCTGCATCTGTCCACAAATTTCTTGACTTCTAACTGCATCCCTAGCCAAAAGTATGACTTGCTCAGTTTTGCAAATGTCTTAACATGGCCAAAGTGTCCAGCTAATCCTCCACTGTGCTTTTCCTTCAACAAGTTCTCCCTCATGGAGCAATTCAGAATACACAGTTGATTGCCTTTGAACAACAATCCATCCTGGATCACGTACTCTATCCACTGACTTCTGTCTCTGAGAACTGGATTCTCAGCTGCTTCATAAGCTTCCTTAAAATCTGAATCATCTACATACATGTCCTTAAGATCATCAAAGCCTAACGTCCTGACTTTGAATTCCTGCAACAGCAAACACTTCCTGCTCAAAGCATCAACAACTTTGTTAGCAGTACCAGAAATATGCTTTATCAAAAAAGTGAAATTTTGCATGTATTCTACCCATTTAACATGCCTCTGATTCAACTTTTCCTGTTGGGTCACAAATTGTAATGCATGGTTATCACTATATAAAACAAATTCCTTCGGAATCAAATCGTGCCTCCATTTCTTCAATGCCTGTATGATGGCATAGAATTCCTTATCATATGTGGAGTATTTCTCTTTTGCCTCATTCAACTTCTCGCTGAAATATGAAATCGGCCTGTCTTCCTGGCTCAAGACCGCTCCTATGGAAAACCCGCTTGCATCACATTTTACCTAGAATGTTTTCTGAAAATCTGGCAACACCAGAATTGGTTGCTCTGTAATCTTTCGTTTCAACAAATTGAAACTCTTCTCAGCCTCTTCCGTCCAGTGAAAAGATTTATGTCTTTTCTTCACTGTGTCCATCATTGCTGCACTAATTCCACTAAAATTTCTAATGAATTTTCGGTAGAAACTAGCCAAACCATGAAAACTTCTTACCTCAAATACGTTCCTCAGTGATGGCCAATTCTTGATTACCTCCATCTTATCTGGATCCATTCTCAATTCATTTGCAGATATAACAAACCCCAAATAAATGAGTTCTGTTTTCATGAATGAGGACTTCTTCATGTTTATCAGCAGCTTCTCTTGCTGTAATCTCTTCATCACAATAGCCAAATGCTTCAAATGTTCAGCCTTTGTCTTGTTGAAAACCAATATGTCATCCAGATACATGATGACAAATTTCCCGATGAACTCCTTCAGGACTTCATTCATCAACCTCATAAAGGTACTTGGTGCATTCGTCAAACCAAACGGCATGACAAGCCATTCATACAAACCTTCGTTTGTCTTGAATGTTGTTTTCCACTCGTCACCTTCTCTCATATGAATCTGATGATATCAACTCTTCAAATCTATCTTTGAAAAAAAATTTGCTCCACTTAAGCAATCCATCAGATCATCCATTCTTGGAAATGGGAATCTATACCTGATAGTTATCTTGTTTATCGCCCTTGAATCAGTGCACATCCTCCAGCCTCCATCTTTCTTCGGACTGAGTACTGTTGGAACAACACACAGACTCAAACTTTCCCTGACCAAGCCTTTGTCCAACAACTCCTGGACCTGTCTTTTAACCTCTTCATTCTCCTGTGGTGTCAACCTGTACGCGGCTTTGTTTGGAAAACTAGCTCTTGGTATGAGGTCTATATGATGTCTCACGCTCTTCATCGGTGGAAACGAACGAGGTAGTTCGTCCACTACAATATCAGCGAACTCTTCCAGCAGTTCTTGAACTTCTCCTGGCAAATCGTCCACTCTTGTGCTAGTCAGAACAATTCTCAGTTTTCTGACCACAAAGAATTGTGGATCCTCCTTCTTCTTGACTTCTGTAAGAAATTATTTCCCACTCATGAGAAGTACTGTGTTGTTTACCTCCGGCTTCACCTCTTTATCCTCAATTGGACACAACATATGATTTCTCCCATTCCTCTCTAGGGTATATGTATTTTTCATCCCATCATGAATTACATTTCTATCATATTTCCATGGTCTGCCCAGCAATAAATGACAAACATCAATAGGAATAACATCACATAAAATTTTATCATTATATCCTCCTATCTTAATGTCAACTAAGCACTGTTTAGTGACATTTACCTGATGTCCCTTCTGTAGCCATGACACTTTGTATGGATTCGGATGATCAGTTGTGTCTAGCTCCAGCCTCTCCACCATCTCTGTTGAAACAAGATTATCGGTGCTTCCACTGTCCACGATGACTTTGCATGCCCAACCCTTGGTCTTGCAAGCAGTCCTAAAAAGACTGTTCCTCTGTGCTGGATTCTCCATCTCCTTCTCTGGCATCAAAAGGACTTTCCGCATTACCAGTGATCTTCCACCTTCAGCGTATTCTGCCTCAACATCTCACCTTTGTGCCTCGATGATGTGAGCTTCTCCTCCATCCTTCTTCCTATCTGGACAGTCAACTGACTTGTGCCCATTCTTTCCACATGTGAAGCATGTGATTACTCCACCTCTTCCTCTTCCTCTGCCTCTGGTACGAGGAAACCTATTATTATCAGCAT
>SNQJ01S0087434.1:11191-33744 GCA_010110895.2 Picea sitchensis
GATAAAACCACATAATGTTTTTTCTTATATGTCTTGAAGAATTACATTCATTGGAAGCACCAAATTCCTTTGTTTTCTACCTGCAACTGGAAGGAGGCTCCAACCTCCTAGTTTCTCAGGCTACAACCTGAGGGAAGCTCCAAATCCCCAAATCTCTGGCTACAACCAGAAGGAGGCTACAACCCCCAATGTTCTCCGGCTACAACCAGAAGGTGGCTACAACCACCTGTCCTTGCCCCATCCTACCACCCTGAAGTAGAAGTAGAATGATAGAACCACTGTCACACTATCATTGTGAGATATACTGCTATAAACCTGTACCAATAAGTCTAAACCATGCATCAACCTGTACCTCAACCTATAATCAACCTATACCATAAACAAGTGCATCAACCATGCACCAACCTGTAATCAACCTATACCATAAACAATTTCATCAACCATGCACCAACCTGTCTATTCCTGCAATAAAATCAAACAATTCCAACCGAATTTTAGAATTTATCTAATATTACTCAACAATATTTCTAGAAGACTTTTTAATAATTTTCTATCTTAATTATCTCTAATTATTGGAAAATTCAATCAATATTATATCATAAACCATAGGAATAAGGAGGATATTTGTACCTTTTCCTCAACCCAACATACCCCCCAGCTTACCTTCTTGCATTTCCTCATGCAAGCAGAGATCTTACATGTAAAGTAGTGATGTTGTAACAAGGAGAGGTTGGTTCACCAGGTTTCATGAACCCATTATTACTTCTAAGCTCTTCAAAAGAAGCTTCTTCCCTCTTCCTATTAATTTGATAATCTCTCTGGTAACCTTCTAGAGGATACCGAATAATCAGAGGACTATATCTGCACCCAATCCAGGTAGGTCCTTCATCCTGGATCATTCTGGTATACCTTTCCACCCTGAAGGTGGTTGCATGAAAGTTTTTGAATCCAAAGGGTTCCCTACTCTTGACTTCATTTGGGGAGGCATCCCATCTTAGTTTGGAAGAATCAAGAGCTTATTCTTTAAGCCCCCTAAAATATGGTAGACCTGAACATATAACCTGTCCGTGGATAGAAGCTAAAGAGTCTACAACCCCTTCCCTCTTCAGGAATTTTATGTGTTGCATGACGACTGTGAAGAATTTAGGAGGTTCCCCTCTGATCCAGAGGTCTAGCCCATTTTCCTTTTTCATGAAGGTCTTGTGTGCTTTAGCCCACCTGGTTTGGTTTTTGGCAAAAGAAAAGAATGCTTGAAACTGTATGTCCCCAATCAAAGGACTAGGTTTCTCTTTTTTGTTTTCTTCCAAGATGAAGTTGTGGAGGTATAGCTCTCACAGAAAGTATTGCACTTTTTATTCTTGTTCTCTAAAGAATGAAACAAAATCAGAAATAGTGGTGAAATTTATTGGTTTACCTTCTCTAATATATTTTACCCTCAGCAACAAATAACGCTCCAATAAAAACAAGGTGTAATCAGTAGCAGGAGCCCTGCAATCTATTGTATCAGTATAGATAAAGAAAATTTCTTTGATTTGCTCCAAAGCTTTATCTAATTGGCCCTGTACTTTATTTACCTTCTCGTGAGATCTGGTGAGCTCAGCAAAAGTCTCATTTTTTGTTGCTGACATGGATTTAAGTTGCTTGCCAACTTCTTGATGCTCTGCCATGGTTACCATCTCACTCCTACATTGAGTCAGGGTCTGTTGGGTTTGCACCAACTTTGCCTCCAACTTGTCAATAATGGCACTCTATTCAGAAGAATGAAATGCTTCCTTCGTCTGAACAACTGTCTCTTATGTGGTTGGGGCATTTTTTTGGGTCTCTGCATCAATTGTTTCTAAAGGAGTAGGAAAATATGTAGGAAGCACTTCCTCAGGTTGGGCATTTGTTTCTTCTGTTGTTGGAATCCATATTTGAGTTTCCATTTCCTATGTTTCCAAAGGAATCACTTCTTCATTTTGAACGGTTTCTCCCTCTGCTGTTGGAATATCTGTTTGAGCTTCCATCTCTATTGTTTCTTCAGGGGCATGCAACTCTTTATGTGTTCCAACATAACTTTTATGGATTGTCCTCCTAAGAAGTCGGTTCCTTCCCTATGTTCTAGGAATTTTGGATTTCTTCCTTTTATAGGCCTTATCATCTTGCTCCAATTGTTTCCTTAATTATTTAATTATTTCCTTGAGTCTACCAACTTTCTTCTTTAGTACTTTAAGTTTTTTAACCCTTCTCCTCAACAACTTGTTTTCCTGTTTCAATTTTCTGATTTTATTGTGGAATTTGCCTGATGTTTTCTGTTTATGTGGAATGTCAGGGTTTTCCTCACCTTGATCAACCAATGGTTGTTCCTCTATTTCTTATGTGTGCTTTGTCTCTTCTACAGGGTTGTTTGCATCAGTGTGAGGTTTTGGTTGTTCTGTATCTTCGGGGAATGGCATCTCTATGTCAGGTAGGTCCAAGGCAGGGTTTGAAAGGGAAGTTGGTGCTTGGTGTTCTTCAGACCTGATTGTGTCTTTGGTAACTGATGTCCCTAAGCTCCAAAATACTTGAGCCATCTCTACCTCATAAATTTTGAAGAACTGTTATATAAGGATTTCAAGTGATGGTTGTATATTTCCCTGAGTGTTTTCCTGTAAGTTTTGTTCTGTCTGTTCAATTTTCTAAGTATTTTCCTCTGAGGGATGTTCTATTTGTATATCTTCCTGGGTTTTTTCATATTTTTCTATCCTTTTACCTATTCTTCTCTTCTCAGTGGGGGTTTTAGGAACAACACTTGTTTTTTTCTTTTCTTCTTTGATGTTTCTGCCTGTGTGGTCTGAATTTCTGCAAGATGGATGGGGTCTGCCTCAATTTTAGGATGGGGTAATGGGACTTCCATTTGAGCATTGTCTCCTCCTTCCCGGGTTGTCTCAATTTTAGGATAGAACAATGCCGATTTCCATTTTAGGCTATCTCCCCAACCTTACGTGTGTTGGTCACTATAATTGCTTAATTAATTTTAAACAACTAAGTGAAACATAAATTATCAACCCAGGGAAATCTTTTGTTTCAAAGATAACTGTGCACTATATATGCTCAATTACAAAAGAAACTTAGTGTTGTAGTAAAGGAAACTTATACTAATCTTACTTGCTCAAAAAAGCGAGAGTTCTATAGTAAATCACAGGAAAGTAACTTCCTATTGCAAACCTTTAAAGATCAATTTAAGAATTCTGGATTACATTTAAAACAATACTTACAATGGGAAAGAACAACTATTACCGCAATTAGAAACGGGTTATACTCTCAGAGACTAGCGTGCCTCCTTCATGAGAAACCAACAATCTTGAAAACAATTAACTCTAATTGGCAGAGAGAAAATAAAGCCACCTAGTTCCTTTCTTTCTAGCAGGAGCCTTGAGCCTTACTACATTTTATACTGAGTTGAGTTTCTGAGAGAATGAAGCGATCGATCCAGCCCTTCCGACCAGGGATTAACCCGGTTAAAGCTGCTTCCAATGAAGATCTAGAGAAAGAAAGAGTTGTTTTGGTTCCTTCGCTACTACGGTAGAACCCTTAACCCTATCCGTGCTTACACTTATGAGGAAATGAAATCTAGAGAGGACAAGGTGTTGTGATTCCTTCTGTCACAGTAGGAACCTTTTAACCAATTCTCCGACTAACACACTTGCTGAAGGAAATTAAACCTACAGAGGTCGAGGTAATCAGATTCCTTCCTATCCCTGGCGGGAACCTCTTAACCCGAACCTCTAGCTAGCACCACGTGAAATGAAATCTATAAGGGGAGGCAAGGTGTTGTGATTCCTTCTGTCACAGTGGAACCCTTTAGCAAACCTGCGACTAGCACACTTGCATGATAAACAAATCCTCTGAGAGGGGTATGATGTTCCAATTCCTTCTGTCACGAGCAAGAACCCTTAATCAAAACCTCTGCTAACATAGAATCGTCACACAAGATTGCTGATAAGAGAATCACAAATTCTATTCAATAAACTAAGACAAAGTAAGTAGTGTTTCAGCAAAGTAATTCATAAACGATGTTTCGGCCTGCGACAATAAACAAAGAATGGACAGAAATTATGCTAACATACTTCTAACTAATGGGTGAATATTTGTGATGAAGGTGGGCCCTCCTTCTCTGAATTCCCACGAACGAAAGCTTAGAGCCAGACGTCAAAGCAGTCTTATATTTATTTGTCAAAATATCACATTACAAGTGAAATAATAGAATAAGCCCGGCTTCTCTAGAGTTGCTCCTGTCTTATCAAGAAACTTGGATATCTGGATGGTGAGTTTCTCACGGTTAAGAGGAAATCCATTCGATACAATCGTTACAATGCATCTCAATCCAATCTTAGATGGATCTTCTTTCTAAATTAGCATAGGATGTCATGATTTCCATGTAGAATGTTGAACGAGGTATTGTTGTTACTGTTGGTGTAACGGCTTCTTCTCATCGTTAACGTGTTGTTTCACATTCGTGAGCTGGCGCTTTGACCGTTGGCTGGCGGCGTGGCGGCACCGCTTGTGTTGGCATGCGTCGGTTCGGCAATTCTTACGTGTTTTGACATACCGCAACTTCGGGTACGATGATGGCGATGGCTGGTAACATCATCTTTGCGACCTACGGTTGTATGGTTTATAGGTGAACAATGTCTACTTGATCTCCGGATGTGGCGACTCGTGCCGACATCTGCGACCTCGGTTGTGTAGCGACTCGTGTTCGGTATCGGTTACGTGTTTGGTAATGAGCAGCAGATGCTGGTCCTATAGTTATGGATATTTATGCACTTCTAATCAATAGTTAAAGGAATACGAGTGATGGCAAATATTATGTATGTATAAATTGCAAAAGCAGTTAAGCGTGTATTGAAAGGGCGTTGTATACCTTTACGACATGATTAGACAAAGTGATAGTATAGGTTCAAATATGGATGATCAAAAGGGTATAATAATGGCAAAAGTATAGGCAAAAAGGTGCATAGTGTGATTACTAACATCCCCGACTCAAGGTGTTGCATGTCCTCGAGCAACTCACTCACGATCGAGTCACGGATACGACTCGGTCGTGTAAACTACTCAGGCTGTAGCGTGGGGTATAAATGCATTGATTACGAGAACCCTTACTTCTGCAATCATTGCCATCTTTGTTGTTTTACTTGCTTTTGGCGGCTTATGCGCTTGATTTGATATTTCTCTATTGGTAACCATAGAGATGATGGGAAAATGGAACTGTACCCAATCCACTTCCTGACTGAAAGTATGTATCTCATACACTTCGGATATTTGCGGGTATCCACGGAAATTACTTCTACTTCTAGTTAGGTACGGACCAAAGGATTATCTTGTCGTCTTTTTCGTGAATTTCCAGCTGTAAAGCAGTTGTTGGCACGGAGGCGAGATCTCTATGGCACTAATGATGCATTCACAATCTACCGGATCGCCATTTGTAGGTGTTGCACATGTTCGGTCACCCCTGGTTGTTGTAAGAACACAAAATATTGTGAAATGAAGGTGAACGCCTTGTGGTTACAGTGCGATCAGAGGATAGTGATTGTCTTTCATTGTTAAGGCAGCGAAAAGTCAACCAAATCACTTGGCAAGGTGATTTGATTGTGGAGGAAGGAAGTAAATGCTCGTAGTTGAACATCCCCAACTAGAGGATTTATATTCAACAACTTGTTTTTTACCGGAATGGCCTCATTAGCGGAAGTAAGGCCTCAGAGAGGAGGAGGTGCTGATCTCGGTGGAAGGCATTTCGAGTTTTAATAAAATCTATTGATGGAAAGACTTCCGGGAACTTTCCTTCTACCAATAAGGGCTTAATCTAAAAAACCGCTAGGTCTCTTTCGCGAAGAATAGTTACGAGAATGGTTTCGGTAGCCATTAGTTGTACGCATCATATCAAAGATCTTGACCATTTTTCCTTTTAACTCTCTATTCTTCTTCTTAACTTCTGTGAATTTCTTTGCGTGTCGAGGGTCAATGCTAATTTGAGAAGGTGTGGTTCCTCGGGTTTGCTGTGTACTTGAATGTTGAACGTATTCCGACGTACTCTTCTTCCCACTTTTTGTATTTACTGTGTTAGGTCCAGGGTGAGAAGTTTGAGTTTAGTGACATGGGCGGTGGCTAGGATTAAGCATGGTTTTGAGTGAATTTGTTCCCGCAGGCGGAGATTGTCTTGACTAGTAGGGGTGACTTCCTTCGTGGGTGTTGTTTGCACAGCCTTATTGACGGTAGGGATTTCTTTCTTGATTCCAGAAGGGCCTGCTGGTTCTTGTTTTACAACAGGTTTAGTTCCGAGCTTAGTGGAACCTGCTGGTTCTTATTATTCTGTGCGAGGTTGAGCTTGGCTTCAAGGGAGAAGAGTGGGGCTCTCCTCCTGATAGCGGAACTTGAACTATCTTGCCACGCATGCACGATAATAAATATTTCCGCATTGGCAACACATGTATTCCTTTCATATGCTTTTTGTAGTTTGTTACGCGGTGGTGATTCGTTACAAAGTATTACCGATTTAATTGCTTGTTCATATGCCTCCCTTTGCAGCTAGAATGCTAGCGGTGTGTGCTTCGGTTGGGACTTTAAAACTTCGTTTTCTTCAAGACATGAAGCCATTGTTGAGGAACTTTGGATTTAGAATGGTAGTTTGTATTTGATCATCGTCTCATAGGCAGTTCTTGTGGAACTGTGACGGGAATGGCAGCACGATACGCAATGTTCCAGCCTCACGAATTGTAGGGAGAGTGAGTGTTTCAGCACCCTCAACCTCTAATTCACGTAATGTTTCTGCATATCACGATTGGGTGGTTCAGCGTTTCCTTGCTTGAATGGGTAACTGATTTTGACCATGTTGCTTGATGAAGGTGGTGTTCCAGCATCAAAGGTTACTGAAATTTGACTTCACCAACATTAGTGGGTGGTTCTTTTGTTACAGCCACTGGATTTTCGACCATTTTGCTTGATGAGGGTGGTGTTACGGCATCCTGTAATTCTGAAATTGACTTCATCATAGTGACTTCAGTTCTTATGTCATTTACGACCGCTGGATTTTCGGCCAGATTTTAGCGATGAGGGGTGAAATTATTCTGACATCTGAATGCTCGACTTCCTCGATTTCAAAATCAATGGCTGGTTCTTATGTTTCAACCACATTGCGGCATCAGGGGTCTCGATTCCTGTAATTCAACTTGATGTCAGTGGTTGGGTTCTTGTGTTTCAACCAGCGGATGAGGATGGTTGATTGTGTTCGACTATTTCAAAGTAAATGATAATGCGGGGCTCTAATTCACGCAACTCAATTTGAATATCGGTATTTGGTTTTGTATTTCAGTAGGTGGTTGAAACTGCGTGTTTGACCATGGGCGGTTCTTGTGTTGCAGCTACTGAGTTGGTAACTCGTTCTTGTGTTACAACTACCCTATATTAGGTTCTTTGAAGTGATACAGTTCTTATGGCATACATGGTTGGAACAAACAAAAAGATCCCTGGATTGGTGAGGTCAATGGCTTATGGGTTGTTAGTCGAATTGGTGGGGTGCCTAGGGTAGTGGTCATCCAGGGGTGGCACCTCATTGGGCTTTAAGTTAAGCGCGTAAGAAGAAGGGTGGAAAGAGGCGTCGTTGTCTCTTTCATGGAGGTTTTCTTGAATGATACAGAGGCGGGGAATATTTTAAGTTGAGGAATAATCGTTAAGATATGAAGAAGGGTGGAGGTGGAAGCTTCACAGTGCGGTATGCAAAGTCAGGTATGAAACGGGAGATGAAATTTAGATGAGGTAGTCCGTGTGGAAGCGGAGCTATAGGGGGTATTTTAAGGCTTCGGGGTTTTGTTGTTCTGCTACTCGGAGATTCCAGGAGTTGTTGTGGTAGTCGCGAGGGGGTTATAAGATTGAGATAATTTAATGGATGGTGCAACAACAAAACCCACGTTGATGAGTAATTGTACCAGGCGGTGGTGGGTAAGTGGCTGGGTTGGATCTTTTTCCCTTCAACAATAATGTGCCATGTTCTTTAAACAAACCAGCAAAAAGTATGGAATGTTGAACCGTCTATTATGTCTTAAATGAGCAAGCAAAAGTGGTGTTGATAGACTACACGTTGTGACCTTAGCAGTCGGTGATAGCGGTGAATCACGACCTCAGCCCGCAGGGTTAGTAGTGTGTTGAAGAGTTGAACCCTCGCCTTTCAATACAAGTCTTTAAAGCTACGGCCGGGAAGAAACTCGTCCCGATGATGATATTAGCTTAAGAGCTGTGAAGTGCCATCCATACAGAACTTTGAGGCCCATGGATATGTCTTGCTCTGTCAGAGATTCGGATGCTGTGACGACGAGGTGGTTCTCGGGCCGGAAGCGTAGTACCGATTCATTGTATCCTCGGAAACGCACTAAAATGGTGGAAGCCAACTTTAGCACTTTCGAAAATTTGATATCTTCTTGCGGACAATGTTGAGCGATCTTTACGTGGTGGCGAGTTCTTCGGACGGCGGCTCCTCCATGGCTACACTAGTTTGGTAGGATCACGACAGAGTTGTATGACTAGCGAAATTAAATTTTCCGAGGGTTTAGTGGGAAGTAATGGTTAAATGCGCCAAAGGTGATGAAATGGGAATGGCGTGTCGAGATAATGAGGGTATTATTGATTTGGTGTACTTTCCTTCCGTTAAGTCACGATTAGTAATGGCATAATGGTCTTGTAGTTAAAATCTTTTCTCATTAACTCTGGTTTAATTGGATTACATTACATTACATACCATACCATTTGGTTCATTCGATAACCCGTTATAAGTGCTTTTAAATTGATGATGTTGTTATTTGATATGGATGTATGCTTGTTTGGGCGACATTTAAGAAGCGTAGAAGATTCTTGGCGGGAGATGGTGGAAAGGGTGCTTCGACTTTCTATGAAGAGAAGAATGAAGCAATTGTTGTAGATGAAGAAGCTGTTGATATTTGGTGTCGATGTGGAAGAAAATCAAAGGAAGGTGGCGGTGGTGTTTATCATGAATGAATGATGAAGTTCTTTGGCGAATGGTGTTTCACGACAACGGAAGAACAATTGCTGGACAGAATTGTTCGGCAATGAAAATAGTGAGAAAAATGGCGGGGGTGGGAAGAAATGAGAAATATGCTGAACAATGGTGTTCGTGATAGAGTAGAAAAATCTTGGTGAAGGGTTCGCGACGTGTTTAATGAGGAAAATGAAGGTTGGTGTTCGGTAATGGAAAAGTTCTGTAACGCTAATGGTGTTTGTTCGGCGGAAGGGGAAACGAAACAAGTGTTGGACGAAATTGTTTCGTCAATGAAGAATGATAGAATGGTGATTGGAATGTTTTGTGAATGGGAAGAAATGAAAAATATGTTGACGGTGAAATTGTTTATTGATGTGAGAATGATGATCTTGCATGGTGATGTTTGACATCATGAAACTTGATGTTTCTGATGGTGTTTGACATCGTGGAAATAGCAGTGTTACCTGTGATGTTTAAACATCGTAAAATCTTGTCTACGTGCTTTTGATCCTGCAAAAAATGTTGTAGGGCGATATTTCTTAGCGAGGGATTATTAGAAAAATGAAATTTAATCTATCCTAATACTAAAAAATCAATCTTGAAAGAATTAATTGCTATTAGGGGTAGAAACCCCATCAACGAAAAGAAAATGAGCATATGCCATGCATGTAGCCTTAAATCTTCTTTAGAAATAGTTTGGTATAGGCAGACGATGACCATTTTACAAAATAATGAATTGCAGGTGTGATTTGTAATTAGCCTTGCATTCCATTAGGAAAACATATTAAAACCGTGAGTCCTAACCATCTTGTGTCTGATTTCCTTGGTATTTGAACCGGGGGAATCATCTGATGAAGGCCCAATTACGCTACGGGCTGCTTGTTCTTGATATTTTTCATGCCGGTGTATGATCTTTGTTGTTGTTGGATTACCGTTTGTTTGCTGTATGGCATCAATCTTTTCTAGATCTAGTTAATTAAAAGGCTACATTTGCTGACACGGCTATTTGTGCATGTCGGTTAGGTCAAAGGTTGGCTGATTAAGCGGGTCCTTAAGGTTTTATTTTGAATTCCCTGAGGAAAGACAACACTCTTTCCATAGACCAATTCATGGGGAGATCTTGTAGTGTTTCTCGGTAGTTGTGAGCCCATAGTGATTCAGACTTGTGGGACCAATCAACTCTATTTTCCTTCCTTTGTTTTGTGAGGTAAAGCTTCTATTACTTTTGTTTGTACTTTCCCACATCCATGGCAGAATTTGGTATCTTGTAGTCATTCTCTGCTAAATATCAGTATTCTGAAGGGTAGCTTTGAACCAATGAGAAGAGAAATGAGGTCCTACATCTTCACCAGATTTGGAATTCTCTTGGCATTCCAAATCTTGGTGAAGATAATACGTGAATAGAATTTATGGCCCTTCTTAGGTTATGCAATGGAGTGCCTTAGCTTCCACCGATTTAGTCATGTGATGCATGCCGGAACCATTATATAAACCTTTTGATTGGATGGAGGTTGATGGGTCCTGAAGTCTAAGGCCCATCTTTCAAATGGTTCAAAGACACGGGGGTTTAGTGGCATTTCATCCCTATGGTTGGGTTGACCTACTCTTTGGCTGACTATCAGGGCCTTGACATATTTCTTGCATCTTTGAAGATTGAGGGCCAATAATACCCCATCCTAAAAAATTTATGTGTTGTTCTTTTATCAAATAAATGCCACCCTCCACAGGGTCATCATGGCAAGCTTTCAATATATCTTACACCTCATCTTCGAACACACCTTGGTTCCTGCGATCGAACTCCTGTATGGAAAAGTACCCACTTATCCAACTATACGAGCACTTTGATGAACAATACTTAAGCTTCTCTCGGTAGGATAGGTGTGATGGTAACTTCCACGCAACTAAATAATTAACATCACATACCAAGGTGAGTGTGAAAGCGCAAATAAGTATTATTCATCGGAAGGAATCATCAGCGGGTTATGTCATTTAATTGTCGATTCGAGAAGGAAATCGACGCTTCATTCTCTTTCTTTAGTCTGTCTGAATTGTTATGTCGTTATTTGCAATAATACTTGACCGTAGTGACTCTAGCATTTGTAATAGGTTTATTCATTAAGTGCTTGATGGTTAATTCAGTCGGTATGGACAAAGTAGTATAACCCGATGTGTAGTGATAAATTTATTAATTGCATAAATAAGCGCTAGAATTCCTTTAACATTGGTATTATAATTGATTTCAGCAGAGGACATATTCTTGTTGATGAAATATATAGCATAAAGGGGGTGATCTTCTTCTGTCCCAGCGGCTCCTATAAGCGTTATCACGAGGCATCAGAGGATATATGAAATGAAAGTGTCCAATCAGGTCCTCTAAGGATAGGGGTTGTGATCGTGATCCTTGATTATTATTAAATGCTTCTTATTAATTGGTCCAATTAAATTGACATTTTTCATCAGTAAGACAAACAGTGGAGAAACTATTTTGGAAAAGTTTTTAATAAATCTTATGTAGTATCAGTATGTCCTAGTAAACTTCTTACCTCTGTTTGGGTTTTGGGGTAGGAAGGTCCTTAATGGCTTGTATTTTGGATGGGTCTACACGAATTCCTTGAGATGAGATAAAGTGTCCAAGCACTATACCTTCGCTCCCACATCATCATATGGCATTTTACATTAGCAGGAAAGTTGTGCTTGTATAAATCTTTTTGAGTACCTTCTCAAGGTTTTTCAGGAAGCACTGAAAAACACCATAAGGGGTAAAATCAGCCATAAGATTTCCATAGAGTCATTAAGCGTATCAAAAAAGATTCCAATAACTGCTCTTTAGAAGGTTGCTGGTGCATTAGGTAAGCAGGAAGGACTCTATAAACAAGGTTCCCCAAGGAGACAGTGAAGGTGGTTTTGTCTTGATCTTGAGGTGCAATTTAATCTGGTTGTACCCACTTAAACCATCTAAAAATGAGAAAAATTTCTTTCACGACTATCTAAAACTTGATCAATGAATGAAGCGTGGAAAGTGGTCTTCACAGTAGCTTTGTTTAAAGCTCTTGTAATCTACACTCTCCATTTCCGTTCCTTTAGGAACTATTACTAATGGGACACCCACTCACTGTCACGATATAGGGTGAATAAATACGCATTAAGCAATTTTCGCGATTCTTCCTTCAAGGTTTCTCTTAGGTTTGGGTTCATTCATCGTTGGGGTTGATAGATTAGTCGACAATCTTCTTTAATATATATTACATTGTGAGTACAAAGGTCGAGGGAGATTCCCTTCATGTCTGTATAATCCCATCACGAATGCTTCTTTATTTTCAGAAGTAACTTCATTAATTGTGTTTGACATGCAATCAAATGAGGGTTTATATTTAATGATTTGCAGGTTCAATTTAGAGCCGATATGATTTTGGAGGAGATGGTTTAGGTGTTTGAGGTGGGCTTTACAGTTCTGAGGTTTTTCTTGGATTGTCAGACTCTAATAACACGGTTAATTGATTATGAATTTGTGGAGTAACAAATGAGGGTTAGCAAATAAAGTTATTAATGATTCCATCCTCAGTAAAGTCTTTCAAGCTTAAAGCTTGAAAGACTCTACCGAGGATGAGGTTGAGTAGGTTGATCCTCAAAGTCTACCCATACAGAATTGTCATTATTGGCCAAGGGTGTGGCATGAGGATAAAGTGTGAGGTGCTTCGTTTCATAACCATTTGAAACTGTCATTGAACCTGATCTACAGGCGTCAAAAGCATCTGCTATGAACCATAGTGCCTTAAAGTGGGGAGTGGCCCCGGCTTTGTTTGGTGCAACAATAATAAAATGTTGGATAATTCCGGATTCCCGCGGAGATCTTGGGAGTCTTCAATGACTCATACGTTTGTTGTGACGATCAACCCAATTCTAGGATATGGTAGGGAGTCTCTCGACTTCATCTTGCTCAGTGCTTAGCAGTTATTAAAAGTCTCTAAAGTCATGATAGCGATTCTTTGCCTGGGTCTACCGGGACACGGGGGATTATTGTTTTACCAACTTGTCTTGTAACTTGGGTAGAGATTGGCGGGGGTCATCATATATTTAGCTTCAGGAGTCTTGCGACATTAATCTTGAGACAGTCTCCATAACATGGGCCGTAAGTGGGTCCTTGGTTTTACCGGGCACTATGAGATATCTCTCATTGTCCTAGCATAAATGGGTACATCTCGTAGTGCTTGTAACAGTGGAATTTTGACATAAGTGCATTCCCTAGAAGATTAAAGGCAATTGAGGATTCGGTGTTTTTGGTTAAGGCTAAGCATTTCGAGGGAAATGGTGGTGTTACTTTTGGCTGACATTGTCCGGAGGATGATTGTACCTTTTGGGGTGCATCATATGTAATGTTTCCCTCTTTGTCCGGAGCTAGCATCAATAGAGATTGGTTCCACTACTCTCGGATCTCGGGTATATCGTTTCATTTAATGCGGGGAGGAGAGATAGTGTGGGCCAGTTATAAATGTCAATGCGAACAACTTTATTATTGGGTTGGGGTTAGAGTTGAATAGGTAGTTGGGGTCTCATTATTTGGTTATTTGGAGGAGTGCATGCTGGCAAAGAGAGTGGTTGTGAGGTGGTAGTTGATTTTGGAGGGCAGGTTGTTGTCCTCTCCGGTTTTGATTCCACTGATTCTGAAATGTCTATTGTTTTTGTGGAGGCGGGGGTCCATGTTGAGGGATCCTTTAAAGGGTGGGTTATTTGTTTGCATGGGTGGGTAAGTTTGTTGCATGGAAGAATGATTTCATTTGATTGTTGCATTTGATTGTAGGGGTAATTCATTTGATTAAATGCGGAATAATTATTCTTGATTATGAGATGCGAATGGTGCGTTAAAATTCCTTTTTGCTAGCGTGGTTTCCGTACCTCCCTCACGAGTCATTAGATAAACTGACTTGACTTCTTCGTCCGTTGGTTGTAGTGCTTCTTTAATACCTGGTAAGATGGACAATTTTGGGTATCATGATCTTTTTCACAAATAATTTTGAATGGGTTTTTCATGTCCATTGGACATTCTCTTTTTAGGTGCTTATCTCTACATTGAGGAAAAAATATAGACAAGGCCTTCTTCATACCTTTGCTTTTTCTTAATCTGAAATTTATCCATTTGTGAGGCAAAAGAGCTAAGCATTTGGTTTAAAATCTTCAATTAGATTACCTATCTCTTCTCTTGTTTCCCCTCCATTAGCTGATTTTTGGACTCTAGAAAATGTAGTGTCCACAGCACATTCAGTCTGTTTCTTGAAGCTCCCCTTGAACATCTTTTGCACAAATTGACAATCTCATCCTTATGATTCCTTTGATATGTCTCCTTTCCAAAGCATGTTCAACATATCAGTCATCCCTTACTCCTTTATGAGAATAGTTTGAGAATATCCTTACTTACATCGGGATATTTGGATCTTTTGCGGTGTATTGAAACTCTCTACAAAGTCTTCCTAGATTCATTATTCTTTACTTGCATCATTTTAAATAGCTCCTCCCTTTTTTCTCTGGTTCCGCAGTAGTCCTGGTACTTGTTAGGAAATTTACTTCATTTGGTCCCATGATGTGATTACATGTTCTCCAAGGCTCATAAACCATCTTAGGTCATTCCCTTTTAGTGTTGCTTTGGGGAAATAGCTTTGTTCGAGGCATTAGAGGTGTAATCATAGCTTCTACAATATATCAAACTCAAGCGAGAAATTCATCGAGGGTCCTCACGGTGATAACCCATGAAAATTTAACTTAATTTTGAGAGTGGAATATTTTTCATGGGGTTGTTCCTAAAGGGAAATCACCAATGGAAATCCTAATGTAGAAAAGAATTTTCATCTCTTACCTCTCGCCGGGATCTACACGCTCTTGATGCAATAGCTCATTAAACTCATCCATATTTTCTTACATGCTCTCCCACAGCACTTGCTTTCGGTCCTCAATGTCCTCTGGCTTTGGACTATCTCCGGACTCAAACTGCTTTCCTGTTCGAAAAATGTATACCGAAATGAAAGTGCAGGGAGTACTTTTGAAGATTTAGTGGTGGCAACGATTGAACTTGGATGTAATGTAAATCGATGAAAGTCTTTATTCCTCCTTTTCCCTTTTCCTTTGCCACACCTTAAGGTTAATTGTCTTTGGGTTTGGGGTCTTTGTGCATTCTTTTATCTAAAGAAATCATAGGAGTGCTTTTGAAATCTATAGCTGTCTTCCCCGGCCACGGCTCCCAAAATGTTGGTCTACTATAATTGCTTAATTAATTTTTAAAGAACTAAGTGTTATAAATTATCAACCCAGGGGAAGTCTTTTGTTTCCAAGATAACTCTGCATTATATATGCTCAATTCCAAAAGCGGCTTAGTGTTGTAGTAAAGAAACTTATACTAATCTTACTTGCTCAAATAAGCTGAAGTTACATTAGTAAATCGCAGGAAAGTAACTTCCCTATTGCAAGCTAGGTCAATTTAAGAATCCTGGATTACACATTTTAAAAACAATACTTGCAATGGGAAAGAACAAATATCTTGCAATGGAGAAGAGGACCCTTACTCTCAAATAGAGACTTCATCATTAACACTCCTTCATGAAAATAACAATGCAGAAAAAATTAACTCTATCTAAGAGAAAACAAAGCCACCTAGTTCCTTTATTTCTAGGGAGACTTTGAGCCTTGCATCTGTTTAGCACACTTGTGAGGTTGAGGTTCTGAGGAGGAAACGGGCGATCTGATCCTTCCTTTAGGCGGGGATTACTAGCGGTGCAGCTAGCACCAATGAAGATCTGAGGAAAGCGGGGTGTTTTGGTTCTTTCCTTTCTGGGTAGGAACCCTTAACCCTATCCTTGGCTAACTTACGCTACTGAGGAAATGGAAATCCTGAGAGGGATAAGGTGTTTTGATTCCTTCTTGTCACGAGTAGGAACCTTTAACCAATTCTCCGCTAGCACACTTCTTTGAAGGAAATGAAACCTCTGAGAGATCAGTGTCAGTTCCTTCCTATGGTAGGGCACCTTAGCGAACCTCTGTCTAGCACACAGTAGGGAATGAAATCTACAAAGGGGCAAGGTGTTGTGATTCCTTCACAATGCAGTGATCCTCCTTAATAAAACCTCATTAGCACACTTGTGATAAACAAATCCTAAAGAGGGTATGATGTTCCAATTCCTTTAAATACGGCGGGAACCCTTAATCAAATCTCTGCTAGCATGAATCATACACAAGATTGCTGATAAAAGATCACAAATTCTATTCAATAAACTAAAGGCAGTGGGTAGTGTTTGACCAAAGAGAATTCATTAAAACAGTGTTTCAGCATACGACAATAAACAAAGCATGGACGAAGTATGCTAACACACTTCTAACTAATCGGTGAATCTTGTGATGAAGGTGGGCCCTCCTTCTGCGAATTCCCACAGGCAAGGAAAGCTTAGAGGCGAATAATCAAAGCAGTCTTATATTCATTTGTAGAAATATCACATTACAAATTGAAGAATAGAATAAGTCCCGCTTCTCTGGAGTTGCTCTAATGTATCAAAACTTGGATATCTTGAATGGTAATTTCCTCTGATTTAAAGAGGAAATCCCTTCAATAAAATCATTACAATACATCTCAATCCAATCTAGATGGGATCTTCTTTCTAAATTAGCATAGGATGTCGTGATTTCCATGGCTTCGAATGTTGAGCGAGGTATTGTTGATACGGTACGGTATATGGCTTCTTCTCATCGGCTAGCGATCTTGTTTCATTCACATTAGTATGCTTTGGTACATTGACTACACATTGTGGCGACTTCCTTGTGTTTCAGCATGGTCGGTTCTGGCATTTCTTACGTGTTTTGTCTGTGGCATAAAGATGTGGCGATGCTTCGTGTTTCAGCATCTTCTGCGACCTCGGTTGTATGGCTGCTCTGTGTTTGACATCTGCGATCTCGGTGTAGTAGGTAGCGAGAATCGCGACCTCGGAATGTAGCGACTCCATTTTCGCTTGCTCCGGTTGATGACGACAATAGGCCTTGAATGCTAATCTGCGGTTATGGACATATGCACTTCTAATCAATAGTTAAGTACAAGTGATGTAAAATATCATGCAAAATAGATTAAGCGTGTAGTAGTAATGAGAAAGGGCGTTGTATACGGATGATCCCGGACAAAGTGATAGTATAGGTTCAAATATGGATGATCAAAGGTATAATGATTAGCCGCTATAGGCAAAAGGTGCATAGTGTGGTCCTAACGTGTTTGCTCAATTCTTGTGGGGGGTTTTCATGGTGTAATTAGGGTTGTTCCAATTTTAGAGGCCTGCTCCGACCTCGATTAGATCACACCAAGTTATTTGAGTTTGGCTTAGGGCCCTGTTTCCTATCAACTTTACTATTCCATGGTGACTAATTATGGTGACAAGTTCTTTAGCGATACGAGTTCTTGCAGCAACTTTATGTAACATCACATTTAGAAAAAATGGTAAATTGATTACTAACCTTTGTTTTAGTTCTGCTAATAGTTTGAGGTGGCGCAGTCATGTTGTCCGTACCTCCCATCACGGGTGATGCTCTGCTGTATTACTTTTTCCATCTCCCTCCATGGCTCTTTGAGAGCGGTGGGGTTGAGTCCATTCCCATTTTTATCAAGTTCAACTTCTCAGGGATCACCACAAAGTATTCAGCCTCACTTGAACGTGTATACTTCTCGATTCCACTTTATATGCACATGCGGGGAGGCGCAGCTGACCTGCTATAATTTCCTCAGTGATCAGAATTTGTATGTCTTGGACCATGGAGACTCTTCCTTGCAAGTTATGGAAAAATGCGAGAGTGATATTCGTGTCATATCCTTACAACCCATTGAAGTACTCTATACACTCGAGATGGTGTAAAATTTATCTTTCCTTCTCGTTTACTTGCAGTAATGTGGGCTCTCGATGTACACTTCAGATGCCCATGTCTTCTATGAACGGATGAGGACAGTTATCATTCCCGGCTGCAACTTAATTCGATCAGATTTTGAGAAAATATTACCATGAATGGTGAATATCATAGAACATCAATTGTATAAAAATGTGATTTTTTCCCATTTATTACAATCATTATGATCTAATGAAGTAAATGTGAAGAATATCACTTTATCATAAAATGGAAGATTAGGCCTCAATCAAAATGTCTTGTGAGTGTAATAATGGCGGTGGATTGGTGTGAGGTGTCATTACTGTAATAGATGCGCCACTGGAAAAAAAATCATTAATAACTTTTCAAAAATCACTTTAGCGGTAATTATGAACAATCATCCCTTTGTGGAAATTTGAATTGACATGCTTATGTTCAAAAATGTTTAGGAAAAAGCTTACGAATAATTTTTAAATTTGTTCACGTATTTTAGAAATTTTCCACATATCATAATGTTGTAAATCTCCCTTGTTATTGGATATAAACAGAATGACAACCTCATTTTTAGGAAAGGAAATCTTGGAACACACAAAAACTTGGCGTATTAAAGATAAACTCTGATACCACAGGCAGAAATACATTCTTTACGCTTCTTGGTGTCCATAGCCTCGACAAGGTTTCCTTTTAACCCATATATGAGCTTGTATCTTTAATAAATGGTTTGAATCATCTTTTCCCAAAATACCATTATCCTGGCTTGGTAGCGGAATAGATATTCCACTCACTGAATGTTAACTTAGTGAACAAGTCATCTGGTGAGACCTCCTGTCCTTTGATGAAAAAAATGCAAAAGGCCATTGCCCAGGTGTGGTAGCCATAGTGGGAATGCCACTTATGTTATTATCGTATGATTTTGGTGAGTTGGCTCGTGATGGGACACCCTATCCTCTTAATAGGAGAAGTTTATTACTTTACTTATGACAATTAATATATATATATATATATATATATATAGGTTCTATCAAGGGATGTAAATGTATTTGAATTTGCATAGAATAGATCTAGCTAAACAATGATACACACATTTTAGAAATTGGAGAAATAATAAGAAGGAAAAGAATGGAAAATTATCATTAACCATTGTGAATAATGATAAATTTACACATGATATAATATGTATATCTCAATGAGTTCGACTTGAGGTGAACCAATTTTCCATAATGGTGGTCTAGAGTTATATGGAAACACACCAATAGTTACGATGTGACGCCACTATTCTAGTCTCTTAAAGTGGCAGGAGTGGCGCCACCTAGTTATGAAAGTTAACTAGTCCAACTAGTCTTGGAGTTAACTATCTAAACATGAGTAGTGAGGAGTTAGCCCGAGGGAGCCTGAGCTAATCGCCCTCACATTTGATGATACCAAAGGAAATTTCTAATTAGCATGAGGTGATGCACAATGTTGCACGTAGTGATGATGCCAATGCAACATCTAAAGCTCAACTCAACTAGTCAAGCGGAGATAAAGCTGAAAGAGAATATTCTCTGGGTAGAATATTCTCCCCTAAAATATAGGAGGCTGGATAATGACTAATTATGAATAATAAACAAGGTCTTAGGAAAAATAAATCCTAGGGAGTTATTGTGATGTAACTCTAACACCCCACTGAACATCCACGCCTACTTATAAGGGTAGAAATAAGATTGGGTCGACAATGAGGCCATGTTGGGTACCCAAGTACAAGATGCTGTAATAAATTGAGGAAGAGGGAAAACCTCATGGGAGAAAAACCCCCCTCAGGGTACAATGTATGTAAAGAGAACTTCACGGTTGCTAGGCAGTTGTGTCCTTCACTCAAAGACCTCACCGAGAATGGAATTTCTACTCAGTGAAGGTCTCGGTGAAAATGTCCCTATCGTCTATTATATTGAAGGACATAATTGTAACTCGATGATCCCCTCGTGTACTAAGTCCCGGATGTAGTGCATGTGGATCTCACGATGTGTGCTTCTGCTGCCCTGCAGTGGATCTGCAAGGAGTGCTCTGGTTGTCACACCTTATGATGATGGAAGCCCTATGGTTGTCACACCATATGATGATCGGCCTATGAAACTAAATGCCCAACTCAATGAGAAAATGTTGTAGCCACATATCCTAAATGGTTATGTTAACTACCCCTCTGTACTTTTCCTTGGTTGAAGATAGAGCAATGGAAGCTTGTTTCTTGCTCGACCAAAAGATAGGCCCGGAACCAAGACAAAGTGAGTAACCAGATGTGGACTTGCGATCAATGTTATCACCATCCCAGAAAGAATTAGTAAACCCAATGAGATCTAATGTAGATTCTACTACATAATGAATCCCAAAGGTGATGGTGCTCTGTACATATCGAAGGATACGCTTTGCATATTTTCAATGTAGCTCATGCGGCTCCTGCATGAACCTTGAAACTATGTCAACTACATATGAGAGGGTTGGTATGGAGTGTGTGAGATACAACAAGCTCCCCACTAGCTATCTGTACAGTGTGTTGTCAACCAGTGGATTCTCCCCGCAATCCTCAAGTTTGACTTCTGATAGGAAAGGAATCATAGAATACTTGCAGTCTGTCATGTGAAATCTCTCAAGGAGATCTTGTGCATACTTGGCTTGAGACAGTTTGATGCCTGATGCATCCTAACTGATCTCAAGGCCAAGGAATAAGTGTAGTGGACCCATGTCCGTCATCAAAATGTCATGAAGAATCCTCTTGACTGCAGCAATCGCTGAAGTTGAGCAACCGGTGATCAACAAATCATCGACATACATAACTAAAAGTAGAAGTGAATCATCCATCCTGAGAATGTATACATTCAGGTCTGATTTACAATGTACAAAGTTCTATGACAACGGGTAGGATCTTGGCATACCATGCCCTCGGTGCCTTCTTGAGGCCATAAAGTGACTTCTTCAATCGACAGAACAAACATGAGTCCTGCATAAATCCCTGGGGATGCTCCATGTAGATCTCTTTAGAGATATCACCGTGAAGAAATGAATTCTTCACGTCCATCTGATGGAATTCCCATCCCTTGGCTGCCGCAATGGCAAGTGCCAATCGTATGGAATCCATATTCGCTACTGGAGTGAAGGTCTCATCATAGTCAATACCATGAACCTATTGAAATCCTTTGGCGACAAGCCTAGATTTGTATCTGTTGATCTATCCATCCACTGTGCTCTTGGTCCTGTAGACCCATTTGCATCTGAAAAGTTTCCTCCCAGAAGGAAGGGGACCAAGATCCCAAGTCTGGTTCTCAAGGAGGGAGTTGTACTCCTCCTACATGGAAGATTCCCAAAAATGATTTCTAGCAGCCTCGCCTCAATACTGTGGATCTAAAGAATAAACCAAGAAAAGATGCCTGGAAGGCAATGGTTCAGTGGTAGTGAGTGCAAAAGGAGGCTCCTCAAAATCAGATTGAGTCCTCCTAGTATCGGTTGGATCACCTATGAGATCCCCTGCATCTTGAAAAGTAGTCTGTTCCCACTTGGGCCTCTGCTCTGGCTCTACAACTGCATTTGGATGCTTTGACTCTGCATCTGACTATATTGACTCTGAATCTGAATACTTTGAGTCCTCTGAATCAGAACTCTCATCTGAAGAAGAGTCGGCATGTGCATGCTCATCATCTCAGACAGGTGGAAGAGTGAAGGTGTATGCATGTGGATGTTGAGGTACATGCGAGACACTTTCCTCGAATTGGACACTATGCTCAATSATGAGCCGGTCTGAGGAAATATCAATAAGCCGATATCCCTTCACACCGTCAGGGTATCCAACAAAAATGCACTCAGTTCTCTGTGGATCAAGTGCCTTCCTATTTTCAAAGGGAATTTGGTCCCATGCACGAGAACCAAAAATGAAAAAGTGGGACACTTTCGGTTTGAGGCCACTCCAAGCCTCGTAGGGGGTCTTATCCTTGACAGATCTATGGGGAGATATGTTTTGTATGTATGTTGCACAGTTAAGTTCTTCAACCCATAGTCTCTGTGGTAGTGACTTTGCATGCAACATGAAATATGTCATCTCCTTTAGAGATCTATTTTTCCGCTCAGCAACTCCATTTTCCTGCGAAGTGTAGGGGATTGTATGCTGCAACTGAATCCATAACTCATGGAAAATATTATGGATCTCATGATTTACATACTCTCCCCCGTTATCAGTTCAGAGGAATTTGATCTTCTTTCCGAAATATGTCTCAACCAAATCTTTGAAATCTTTTAGGTGTTGAAAGACCTCGGATTTTTTCCTAGGAAAGTAGATCCATGTAAAACGTGAGAAATCATCAACAAAAATGAGAAAAAACCTCACTTTTTTGATCGATGGATGTGGAAAAGGACCCATGAGGTCACTATGGATTAGATCTAAATGTGAAAAATCTTGCTGAGACTTTCCCTTGTCGAATTTCTCTTGAGGGTGTTTTCTGAGAACACATCCCTCACATTCTCCCTTGGATAAATGGATGTCTGGTAGACCATAAACTAATAAATTCTTGCTAATTTGTTGCATGTATCTGAAATTCAAATGTCCAAACCTTTCGTGCCATATCCTACTACTTTCATCAACATGAGTAAGCAGTAAAGAAGAATCAGGTTCAATGAATTCAGAAAATGTATACAATCTAGA
>SNQJ01S0087435.1:0-33744 GCA_010110895.2 Picea sitchensis
AAAAAAAAAACATTGTTCCACTTGAGCTATGAAGGAGATGACTCTAGAGACATGAAGTGGGTGAAGGCCCATTGTGTCTCACTCTAACTGTAGAATCTTTGGGTGTGATGCTTCGGCACACATTCTTGATGAGAAGCGTAGAATGTTGGAGCCTAAGAGTTATCTTTGCATCTTCATCTTCGTAGAGATGTTGAGTTTTATGAGAAATTGCCTACTTTACAGTTGCTTGTTAGAGATAATGTTCACATTAATGATGTGTGTTAAGTTTGGGGATTGGCTTGAGGTTTTGTAGGAGACTTTTGAGATATTCTCTCAACCTAAATCTCCAAGATTAGAATTAGTTGAATCTCACTCCAACTATATATACATGTAACGTATCTCTCCGAGTGTGCAATACAAACTATTATTTTATGTGTGTGAATCATGTGCAATGATTTCTCTATCAAGTTATAATTTGGTATCAGAGCTTGGATGGGCTTAATCCCTCACGGGATGGCCAGGAGAATGTGAGAGATGTATGTTCTAATCTTTTGTACATATGTAAAATAGCTTAGCATAGGTGTGTGAAGAGTGTTCTGGTTCTGTAACTGTGTGGACTGGTTTGATGAAAAACTTGCTGATGTGAGTTTCCATATGTATATTTGAGTGTGTTAATTCAACTACGTGTAAGAGAGTCGCAATCACTTTTATGAGTGAAATCGTTGTCTGTATGAGCCATCGGTGGAAAGGTGACATCGTGGAGAGGATACATCAATTCACCGGCAACAAATTGAAGAGCCCTCATCTCGATGCTGACATATATAGATGATGAATGAGTCTATTCCAACATCGTGTGGGCCATCGCTTTCACATTCATTTGGAAGAAGCAATAAAAATTAAAAATTGTGCGTTCAATTTTTTATGAGATGGAATTGAAGTAGTCTCGGATTCGAATTCAACACGAGAAATTGGATCATTGGCGGTCAATCTTCATTTCTTTCATCATCAACATCATCGAAATCTGCAACAACTGGTACAAGTTAATTTGCATTTTTCTTCATTTTTAATTGGAACAAAAATGCAGTTCTTTATATGAGTCCAGGTGCACTCGGAAAACAATTGCCACAATGGTACTTCTTCTTATACCTTCCTAAGTCCAGTTTGACTCAATGGGACAACAGTAGCAAGAGTGATGCAAAATTTGTGTTGGAAGGACGTGAAGATGATCCACGAATTTATTTGTTGATGGCTACTCGATCACGTAGACTTCATATTTATTGTGTGACCTAATATGTATTAGCACATGTTTTTTGGTTTGTAAAATTTTGTAATGCAGAACCAAAATTATAGAACAGACTAGCATAATTTTAAATTGATGGTTCTCCACGGCGTGAGAACAAATCATTAATTTAATTATGTCTAAGTTTGATATATGCTGATGTGACCCGTCGTCCTCCTAGAGCATTAGTTACAAGTTATTTTTATAAGGTCAAGTTGTGAAACTAACTACTAAAGACATTCAATATATAGATCATTCTCCTATAGAACTGTTGAAATTTGCTCTTCGAGGGAATTCAATAGATGGAAGTGTATCCATAGGATGGTTCAATATCAAGATTGTCCTTCTGGAAGTCTAGAAGCATCGGTTGTACAAAGAATGTCAAAGATGGTTGGAAGCAGTTTTATCTGTGATGTATGAAGTTCAGAGATGGGTGTAATTTGTAATCATGATTTGAGTATTGTAAGTTTTTTGAATGTTATCATTAAAAGGGGGTGTTAGAGATAATACTCACATTAATGCTATGTGCTAAGTTTGGAGATTGACTTCAAGTTTTGTAAGAAATTGTTAAGATATTCTCTCAACCTAAATCTCTAAGATTAAAATTAGTTGGATCTCACTCCAACTATATAAACATTTTGTGAGTGTGCAATACAAACTATTATTTGCTCTATCAATTTCTAATTTTGCTTCCTACTACTCTTAATGATTCTTTCTTAATGATTATTTTCCAGATTCATCTTGAAGTCATTCTGTTGGTTCTTCTTCTTATTCTGTTGCTCAGGCTTGGCAGTTAGACCCGACATTGCTTTTGTTATCAACGTTGTCATGCAAGAGCCTCATGAATCATATTGGAAGGTAGAAAAACTCATTTTGGAGTACGTGAATGGTACATATGAAACATGGTGTTCTCCGGCCAGGGGAATGAGTCTTTGATTGGTTTTGCCCACTTAGATTGAATCGGAGATTTTGATGGCGCACTTCTAGTTATGCTTTTATGTTTAATTCTGGTCCAGTTTCGTGGTCAAGCAAGAAGCAATCTGCTATTGCTCATTCATCCAGAGAGGTAGAATATCATGGTGCAAACAACAGTGTAGATTAAGACTATTCTTAGTGAGATGGATTTTCTACAACATCACCGTACAGCTTTCATCAAAGGATCAAAGATATTGAGATTCATCAACATTATATTAGGAAGTTGAGTCATGATGGTATCATTAATCTACAGTTTTGTCCCACACTAGTTTTGTCAGCTAGTTTGGTGAAAATGAGCAGGTAGCTAACATTTTCACCAATCCTTGGGCGGAGGCTAATTTTCTAAAAATCAAGACTCCTTAACACTACGTTAAGATATAAGAAACCGCCAAGAAGGCAGACCAGCCTCTTTTGTCTTTATTCTCACAATCAAGTGTGAAGGTTACCGTAGAGTAGCTGTTGACATGTACAGATTACTTTATGTACAGTGCTGGCTCCTTTAGCTACAGTGATTTATTGGTGTTCTTGTATTTAATTTTAGTTTGCATGTAATTATGCCAAAAGGTTTATACCTATTGATAATGGGCAGATTTAATAGGGGTTTAGTGCTTAATAAGTTTTTTACAGACAGGATTAAATATGGCTGGAATATTCTTAGTAGTCACACAAAATAAATGACTGTGATTTCAATCATTAACTTCCTAGCTACCCAACAGTTTATTTGTTAATAGATAATAAAATTTAATATATTATTTTAAAGATTCATTTCATCTTCTCAACCTTTCGGCGTTCACCAGCAGCTATTTTGCTGCTGTGCTAGTTATTCTTGTTTTTCATATTGCAAGAATAACTCGCTATGCAATAACAATGGACAATAAACTTTCCAGATCAGGAAAGTCTCTTTTTCTCATATGTTGGAACTATCTCCAACATTTATTAATAGCGGTAGGTTAAAGATTTTATCAAGATTTTTTTTGAGGGATATTTAAATAATTGTTGGGTTAGTAGATTTAAATAATTATGTTCTAAGAATTTTTCAACATATTTATTTTACATTGAAAATGAATTTTGAACAACAAAAAATAATAATTCCTGAAAAAAAACCATTTCTTAGAATAATTAACCAACTCCTTATTAATATGCTTTTGTAATTTTGTAATCAGTGTTTTATTAATTGAAGCAATTTTCAGTTACTCAGTGAATCCGGTTTTTCAGTAATCGCACCGTTTCTGACACCATCCAACTTACAGGTCACTGTGCAGGAGAAAGTAAGTGGAATTTATGTGGACAGGTGCTCACCAGATTTGGCAATGATGGCAGAAAGGTTGACATGCACTAAATAAAAGTCTGGCATTGGTAATGGGTAAGGTGTCACTGTTCAGTCAGCCAGACCCAAAAATTGGTTTTGGCACTGCTTGCGCAACAAGGCAAAGTAGAAAGCTTTAAGCTTCTTTTGCATCGTTCTTCTGTGTGGACCAAAAACATGAAATGTACAGATCAGGGTCCATCTGAGTCCCATAGAGCACCTTTTTTATTCCACTGGCGTATGATTTTCTCATTATTTCGGCAGAAGATGGGGTCGCTAATATCGAAAAATAAAATCTTATCACCATCAAATATTTCTTTACTGCCCCTGCAATAAAATCTCATGCACATGCACAGGGTTTTAAAGCGAACTGATAGACGTGGCGTTATCTTACTATAACCAATCAGATCCTCGAGCCCGATTTAGAGCGTCAGCGCACAACTTTAAGCGAGAGATCTTCTGACACAACTTTGATGCAAATAGCGTTTTAACTTTTTGATATATTCTATTCAGTTGACAGAGTGGTGAGAAATTAATAAGAGTTGTCTGCAGCTCAGCCCTGCCTTAAATTGCAGATTGAGGCTCTTTGCATTTAGCATTGATTGGCTTGAGACTCAAATGGAGACTTTTTAACAACAGAGGCTCATTCATAACATGACAAGCATCTAATGGATTACTCACTGGCTCAAACAATAGACCAAGTGCACCGAGCAGCATAACAAGTCTTTGGTAATGGGATAATGATGAAAAAATATGAAAATTGAAAACTACAAAACCTGCTTTCTGGCAATGGGCGGTGCGCGATGTTGCTAGATTCTAAAACACATAATTCCTACAGGTTCGGAACATTATTAAAGTCATAATCGAATTCAGGGATTAGTTACGTAAAGGCTCTCCAAACCAGCTCCCATTCCGAATGGCAGCTCTATATATTGTTCTCTGAATATTGGTGGTGTTTTTGTATTCAAGTCTTTGGTTATTAACACTTTGCTGCCTCCAAATGGGAGGTCTACATGCCACATATCAAGCATCATCTGCAGTAATACAAAGCCACCAATCTCTGCTGTTCTGAGGCATTCCAGTTCTGTGTTACTTTTGTACTTGTTTCATATTCATGCCAACATCTTTACCTTTGCCATGGCATATGCATTGAGTATGTAGCTTTGGCACACGATACCTTTAGAGGCTGCTATATATTGTTGTAAGATATATTGAGCAGATGAGAAGTTGCCAATGACATACTATTTCAAAAGAATTAGCAGCCTGCCAGGTAGTTGGGCAGTTGAGGAAATTGTAACGCCATTCGGTTGAGCCTATGGAGCAAATAGAACGGTTGTAAAAAACAATGGTTGTTTGGAATTCGACCCTGAAGACAATCTAGCAAAGTTGAGATGTATGGTTTCTTTTTCAAATGCCGAAGTTTTTTGGTTTTTTTTCAGTTCCACCGTCCTATATATTATCTTTTCATGAATTTTTCTTCTGTTCTTGTTTTTGTAAAATGTTTTGATTGATTTTGTGTTTGTTTTTTTATGAACTTAACAGTGATGCAAGATCTATCATGGATAAAATCAGATGATGCAAAAAATGCTTTCGTCGATCCATCTTTGGACAAGAAGGTTAGTTTTTCTCGTGTCAATGTCAAACCGAGGGCTTTAATGCAAGATATATGGACAAGAAGGTTGTTTTTTCTCATGTCAATGTCAAACCGAGGGCTTTAATGATATAAGGCATTAAGCCATACATAAATGTTGAAATGGTTTAATGTTCTGATTTTGGTTCAAGCCCTAGAGTTACAGAAAATAATAAAATGGAGTAGGTTCAATGTTCTAGAGTTAAGTCCCAGAGTTGCAGAAAATAAGAAAATAATAAAATGAAGTAGATTCAATGTTCTAAGAAATGATGATTTTTTGAGAGGAAATTTGCATGACATTTGGCTAGAAATTATTAGATTTGTAGATTTGAGTGATAATTTTTGTATAATCCTAGTACCAGCAATTTTTTAACCAATTGAATCCATTTTTACATTTAAAAATGGATTTTAAACAACAAAATTTTATAATTAAAAAAATTATTTTAAATAAAACTAAAATGTTGAATAAAACTAACCTTTTGTTTTTCACTATTTTCAACAAATCTGTTACAACTAAAGCTCGGGTTCAACAATGCACAACTCAACTCACTAATGGAGCAATGAGTGTTTATGATGTGCGGGTCGAGAAGGTAATTCCATCCAAGCCTTTTGGCTTTATTTTAATTTTGTGGTTTCTACTGGTAAAATTGAATAGATATCGAAACCTCCTTTCAACCGTGCATCAAACACTATCAATGAAAATCAACTTCATAGATCACCATAGACCACCAATAAGTAAGATGTCAATTGTACAAATTGAATAATAGTGGCTAGTTTTCTTGTTTCACAAGGATTTTAAGATAAAAAGGATTGTAACTTTGTTTATTATCGTAGTTCATTAGCCATAGTTTATAACACCTAAATTTTGTTTATTAAACTCAAACATATCTTTTGTGAATACAATTGTAAATATGTCATCTAATTGTTCTTTTGATTTACAAGATTTCAAGATTTTCAGTAGATTTCTCCATTATTTACAAGTTTTTTAATAAACTGATATATTTTTTTACGAAAGACATGGTTCTTTGAGAGAGTTATTGTTAAGTTGTTGTCACAATACACTAGAGTTGTTCCTTCTTGTCCTTGTTGAAGATCACCCGATACTCTACGTAACCAAATTGCTTGATAAGTTGTTGTTGTTGCTACATACTCAGCTTCCTCTGATGAGATTGTCACGATGGGTTGCTTCTTGATTCCCATGAAATCACACCTGAACCAAGATGGAAGACATATCCTGAAGTACTCTTTCTATCATCAATACTACCTGCAAAATCATTGTCAATATATCCAATTAAGAAATCATTACTAGTACTGGAATATAATATACTGTGTCATGTTGTTCCAACAATATATCTCATAATTATTTTTCCAACTTGCCAATGTGAATATTTTGGAGACTCCATGAACCTAGAAATCAAACCGACAACATACATAACGTATGGCCTAGTTGCAGTGAGATACATGAGGCTGGCAACCAATCTCTTGAACGAATTTAGATTTACATTGGGTCCTATATACTCTTTGTTGAGCTTTGTCCCTGATGCAATTGGAGTTGGTGTTGGTTTACAATTCATCATCTTGAGCCTCTTCAGCACATCCATTAGAGGTTCAAAACATCCATGACCGCATACCTTGCTTGAAACACAAAATTTCATTAATATGATTGAATGACTTCAATACCAAGTAAATATCTCATTCACCCCAAATCAGTGATTCCAAATTCTTGTTTCATGGTTGATTTAAAATTTTCCACTCACAGATTTCCTGTGAAGATCATATCATCAACATATAAACAAACAATCAAGATTTGACCTTGATCCTTCACCTTTGCATACAATGTGGGCTCATTGTTGCTTCTGTTGAATAAATTATTGATCATATATGAATTAATCTTGCTATACCAAGCTCTAGAAGCTTGCTTAATCCCATATAGAGAATTTTTCAATCTGTAGACTTTATCTTCATGTCCTTTTATCACATATCTTGGTGGTTTCTCCACATATACTTCTTCTTCTAAAATACCATTTAAGAACGCCAACTTTACATCCAATTGATAAACTTTCTAATTGTTTTGAGTTGTTATGGCTAAGAAATCTCTAATTGTATTTAACCTTGCAACTAGGGAAAAGGTCTAACCATAATCTACTCTAGACTATTGTGCAAAACACTTTGATACCAATTTGGCCTTGTACTTTTCAACTTCTCCTTTTTCATTAAACGCGGTTTTGTAAACCCATCTTATACCAATGCAATCTTACCTTCTCGTAATTCTACTAGATCCCATGTATCATTCTTCTCTATGGAATCTATTTCTTAATCCATTGTTTTGACCCAATTTTCTTTTTTACCCGTTTCTTCAAAATATGTGGGTTGACAAGTAAAAAATAAAAAAATTGAATGCACATCTAGATATTCATAGATTCTCTTAAAATTCTAGTCTTTCTAGACCTTAGGGAAGCAATTGTAGGATCAAACTCATTGCTTGATTGAGAAGTAGGAATGAATAGGGCTTCTAGGCTAGATGACTCACCTTGAATAAAATTTATTGGAGTACTTATTGGAGTATCTCTGATTGAGGATTAGGTTTTCGAACCTTGTTGACCACCTTGTGCAATATGTTCCTCTACTTCATCTTCTACTTAAGGTGTTGTTGCTCCAACAGTTATAGTATTGTATATGCTTCCATCCCATGCTTTGTCTTCTTTGAATTCAACATCCCTACTAATTATCACTTTCTTTGTAACTAGATTATACAATTTATATGTCTTGGATTGATCATTGTACCCAACAAAGATGCACTTTTCACATATGTCATCTAGCTTTGTTCTTAACTCTTTAGGAACATGAGCATATGCCTTAAAACCAAATACTCTGAAGCGTGCTACACTGCAACTCATACCTATCTATGTTTCTTGTAGAACTTTGTTCTTCACATTTTTAGTAGGAGATATGTTCAAAACATAAACAGATCAAGATACTACTTCTCCCCAAAAATTATTTGACAAATGTCTTTCTTTCAACATGCTTCTAGCCATACTCATAATGGTTCTATTTTTCCTTTCAACTATACCATTTTGTTGAGGTGTATACCTTGTTGTAAGTTGTCTTTTGATCTCATGTAGCTTGTAGAAATCATGAAAATAATTTATATGATTTATATGTTGTTGTAAATGAGTTTGTTTTCTGGATTCATTTCATTTCAGCATATTGTAGCTACATATACTTATGGGTATCTAAAAATGGTTAAATGTGTGTATAATTTGTAGCTGGAAAGCTACAGGAAATTAATTCGCAATTTTTTTTTGAATTTATGTGTATTCTGCGTAGTAATGTTCCTCTGTTAAGCTATGGAACATTACATTGGGTCTTCAAATTCCAATTAGAAGGAACCTAGAAAAACAATATAATGATTCCTAGATGCCAAAGGAGATCGAGTGGTTACTCAAATTCCAATCAAATGCAACCTCAGAAAGAAAAAAAGAAAAGAAAAAACACCCACAAATCAGTCAGGTTCTACTTACGTTTTCACCAATGCACCAAAAAACCAAAATGGGTCAACACCCACTTCAAATTTCAAGTTGAAATGTGGCGCCCAAGTGTGGATTTCTCTAAACGGTAGCATCTCTCTTAGACCTCAACAAATCGACGGTATCTCTTGGCGGCTCTCCAACGAGCGACAACAACTTTTTTTGGCTCTTAGTGAATCGAAAATGACTCTTGGCATCTCTCTAGCAAATAGAGGTAGCTTTATAAGCCCTCGTCAAATCAACGATGGATCTTGGCATCTCTGCAACGAACAATGATGACTCTCTTAGCTCTCTTGTCTTGCTTGACTTCCTGATCAACTGGTTTTGTATAACCATGAATTATAAGATCCCAAACATCCTAAGTATGTAATTGATCTGAAAATGATCTTTTAATGACTATGGTTGAGTTTTAAAACATGAGTTCATTAACCATTTAGGAATTGAATGAAAAAGGAAAAATTAATGATGAAACATGGCAACCATATAAAATATACAGATCTAGAAATAAGCACAAGAATCACCAAACCATAACAGTAAAAGTTGATAACAGAGTTTGAAAATCTCGCCTACGTCTCCGGGCCTTTGTCTCAGTGGGTGAGGTTTTCTTATTTCTGTTCAAAGCTTCAAAAATACATCATAAAAGTGCCAACTGGATTACATGTTGATCTGGATGTATTATGTTAGATCTCAATAACCCATCAAAACTGACGGCACTGAAAACGGATGAACGAAACTCCCAGAAATGGCCTGCAAAGTTACTCTCCTTAATGGCTTCCCTACATAAAAATGGCTTTGGATTTTCAATTCTTCAACATTTACCTGTTTTGAACCTCCCTTGAGGTTGCCAAGAACCTCTGGTTTATATAGGCTTGAATTTGGCAACAAACTCTCAACTTCTCCCCAAGATCTGGCCTAAAAAAGGGCTCCAGATCCTCTAAAAATGGTTAAAATCCATCAATATCAGGCATTAAATCAATAAAAATCTTATAATATAATGGAAAAACCCACTTTTGACAAATAATAGGTGCATCCCCCTCTGTCCAGGCTCCTGGTCATATGGGCGCCCTCCATATGGCCTTGGGCTGGTGCTAGCACGCTGGCACCCTAGATTCCTGGCCCTGGTCATGTGGCTATGGCCCATGTGGCCACGACCTTACCTTCCACGTGCCCACTGCAAGTTAGCCCTAGCCCCTGGTCATGTACCTTGGTTGGCGGGCTAGCCTGGTCGACCAACGCTAACCCCACAATCTGAAAAGAGCCAACGATTATGTGCCAAAAGGGTGGAAGGTCTGAGTCGTATGGAAAATGGCCATGTGGTATAGTGAACTACGTCAGGGGATAACCATACAAATCCACGCCAACGCATAAACTGCAGGGTTATATGGTGGCAGATCTATGGTACAGTTTGCGTCGGGGGCTGGGGCTAGGCAACAACCCTTTACTCCGCCTAAACGACAAAATAATTTGCATTCAAATAAAATATTCAAACCTTAGGTAGTAAGATCCACCATGGGCGGGCTGGTAGCCCAACCCTGCCAAAGCTCTCGCCCGGACTAGAGGTCACGGGTTCGACTCCCGTGGAGTCCAACAATTTTTTCCAAAACAAATCAACCAATGGAGGGGTGCCACGTGGTAGCCCATGACTGGGCCACATGGCACCAAAATACTTTCCCAAAATATGCCACGTGTCCAGAGATAATTCGACCACCTGTCTACCCAGTGATCATGCCCATGTACCTGCCATGTCAGTCTGTGCCACGTGTCACCCTTACAGTGGTGCCACATGTCACAAAATGACTCGTCCACATTTGCACCACCTACCCAGTCAGCGCACCTATCCACGTCATCATGCCAAATCACTTCCATGTTACTGTATGTCCATACGACCTGTACAGTCAGTTGCCACGTCAATACTGTACGAACTATACAGTCATCAAAATTTTGCATGTTTGGCAAAACGAACAGACCGCGATATCTTTTGCATATGACGTCTGTTTGAGCCCGTTCAAGTTGTGTTGGGTTCGTAACAACGAGGCCTGCGCACATGTCCATTTTGAATCCATTCTTAGCACTTTGATTTTTAGGCCTTCCTGGACCCATTTTGGTTCCAAGATCCATTCTAGATCACACCTCCCCACTAAAGACCTTTTGGTCCTCCAAAAGGATACTAACTAGTCATCAAGTATGGGATAGGCCACCCCACTTGTTATATGTCTTTAAACTCTGTCCTGTGCACCTGTCTCATCAAGATCAGTTGTAAAACAACCATGATAACTGACAACATATTGTTAGCCACTTGTACTCTGTCACATCTTATTGAAACCACTATAATCCATGTTGACAACATTACTAATGATAACATCAGAAATATGACTGCAAATGAGCTAATATTTTTGTAATACTTGCACAACATTAGCTTATCTTGAAGCACAGTGTGATTGATCTTCCATTCTACAATCATCTCATGTTCTTGCTTAAGATCAATTACTTGATTTGGGACAATTACAGGTGTGTTGCTTGCATGAGATGGCTTCCTTAATTGTTCCATTGTTTGAAGAGATTGATTTGCTTTTAAGTGATGAACATGTACAACATATTATTTTCCTGCTTTGATTAAGTGATATTGATTATGTTCCATGTAGAAGATTTATTTGTGATCATACAAATAAGGACTGCCTAAGACCATTCCACATTCATTGAGTGGCACCACATCACATGTTACCTCATCCACAAACTTAGATGAAATTGCAAACTTTAATGTGCATTGTTTTGTTATGTGCAATTTATGATTGTTGCTTATCCATTTAAGTGAGTAAGGCTTATGATGCATCTAAGTGTTTAATCTCAATTGTTTAACCACTTTCTCTAAAATCAAGTTAGATTGATATCCACTATCTATCAATGTGTCTACCTTAGTATGTCTTATAATGACCCTTATGTGAAACAATTTACTTCTAGAATCAAATCCATCACCAATTTTACCTGTCAAACCAACCGTTGAGATTTTAGATTCATCACCCGAATCTGAACCCAAGTCTGTTCGACATGTTGTTGTTGCAACTGTTTGCCTCCCTTTCCTCTCTTTGAACCATTGCGGTCTCTTCTCGGGATGCAATTTCCAACAACGGTCCTCATCATGCCCTTATTTATTGTAATGCTTGCAAGAGAGCTTCTCTTTCTTTCTTGCCACTGAATTTTCCTTCGTTCCATTCCACTTCCTTTTGTTCTCTTTTCTTGAAGACGATTCCCATGATACACCAACTCTTGTTTTCCCTGCCTCAATGTATGTTTCTTGAACATAAACCTCATCAAAATTAATAGGTCCAAACATAAATACAATGTTACGAATATGTGCAGGTAAACCTCCTATATACTTCATAAGAGTTTTTTGGGTATGTAAAGGAATGTCTAACATTAATTCCATTTTACAAAATTCATCTGCGTATTCTTGCACTGTTTATACTTGTCTTAGTTTAAGACCTTACCATTCAATTAAAGCCTTCTATTTATAACCCAAATGATAGAATTGCTTTCTAAGTGCAGAAATAAAAACTTTCCATGATGGAAATACATTACCCACTTGTTGCGTGCCATTTTTCATCTTTCTTTGCCACCAGATGAGTGATGTGCCTGCAAGTCGAAGCGATGCCAACTTGATTTGAGTTGCCTCATCCTTGATTTTTTTCACACTGCAATAAACCTCCATATGTTTGACCCAATTTTCAAGCCTCTCTGCATTGACTTCACCATCATACATGGGTAATTCAAATTTCACATCAAGCTTAAGTAAAGACATATCATGTTTATGTTTATGGGAATGTTTTCTTACAGTGTATTTGGAACTTGAACTTGAATAAGAAGAAGTTGATGAGGAAGAAGGGGGTGAAGGAGGAGTTTGAGGAGGATCATCTCCTTCTTCACTTTTGCCCTTTGAAGATTCACCTAGAATCAATCTCTTATGTTCCAAGTAATCCTCATTGTTGTCATCCTTATACACACTTGCAAACGTGAGCCAAGTCCTGCTCACTTAGTGTGTCCTTGGAGGCACAATGCCTAGGTTCAAAACCCACGTTGTCACTTTGGCTTGAACCTCTTCTGTCTAGGCTTACTCCTAGGGAAGCCAAAGGGGGTAGACCCTAGTTTCTAGATGAGATTTACGTTAAGTTATAGGAGTATATTTTAATTAGTTAAGGTTTAGGGGGAGTCTAACCTATGATGCAAAGGCAGCAATGCAAGATGAAAGATTTCTTATGTCAAGCAAGCCCTTTCCCTAGGTCAACTAAGACTAGTGCCTAAGGTTGGGGAAGGGGTCAACTAATAAGTAAGGGTGTTTAATTACAAGTAATATTACAAAGATGATCAAGATACACTTATGCTACATCAAAGTTAGATACTTACAAATAAAGAATGTTAGATACACAATGTTACAATATAACAAGCTAACCACATGTGTTTAAATGTGCAGGAATCTAGATAAAATCAAGATGTGAACATCATCAACACATTAAACCTAAGCATGCCCCAAAAGCACTTTCTCTATTGGACTGCTTCTCAATGGCAACATCAACACTCAAAATCCACAAGGACACTTAGAAGATTTGAAAGCTTTAAACAAAGTGTTCCACAAGAGTTAAAACATTTAGTTAATTACCCACAAAGAATTACTTGTAGATGAGATTGAAAGATTGTGCTTGCAAGTGTTTAACCTTAAGATATGCCAATTTGAACCAAGGTTATTAATTTCTTAGTGAGTTAAGCGTTTTAAGATTTGAAAGATTTTAATTACCCTAACTAAGTGTTTGACCAAAAACCTCCTCCCCTAATTACCAAATGGTTGTTGGATGCTCAAGAAGTGAGGCAACGAGGCCTACCCTAGCTTCACAGGTCAACCCTAAAGAACCGAGTACTCCCGAAAAGGACGGTGCGCGTTGTGAGACCATCCACGACCTAGCACCTTCTGTTTCCTTCCTCAATCCCCGTTTTAGATGGCGAAGATGGTGGTTTTAGGTACCCTATTAAATCTATTGAGTGTATATATCAATTGGTTAGGTTTTTAAGTGTATTAGAGAGTGTTTTAATGACTTTTGGTTGCCTTAAAATGGTGATTTTATGTCAAAACCGAAACTTTAAGCAGCTTATAAAGATGTGTTATTAAGCATGAAAGTTAAGCACATTAACACATGTAAAACATGTAAAAGAGAGCTGAAATAAAGATTTATTGCATCACCACTTGTTAAGCCACAACATGAAAAGCTTGTAATGAAAATAATGCTAATGAACAAGGGCAAGAACAACTTGCCAAAGAAAAGAGAGAAACTCAAGCTTATCACCACTTATCTTATGATTGTTATTTCATTTAGAGAATGTTAAGCATGAAAAGAACTTATTGAAGATTTAGATGTGTGCCTACACTATCAACATGTCCAACAATACATTAACTTAAGTGATGACAAATGGCCTTAAGGATGAAATAACATGAATGAGAAAGCCACTTATTATACCATCAATGCATTAAACCATTTAGTGTTGGATTAGAGCATGTGAAATAAGATAGAACTTGAGATAGCTTAAAACATGCAAGTAGATTATGCCCCAAGGGCTTAGGCTAAAGATTAATGTGTAAATGAATCTAGATCTAGATGATTTCAACCATTAAAGCATGAAAGAACCATTAACACATTGTTACCCTAGCCTACGCTTTTGGGGATGTCTCTCCCATGATGTAGGCAATTATTAAGATAGGAAAAGCTTGGAAAGAGAGAAGCAAATCAACAACAAACCACTCACAATGGCACAAGGAGGAGGCAAGCCTACCTTTATTGTGTTAAAGGGGGTTAAGAAGAAAGCAATCAACCAACTACTATCAACAAACTACTTGTTAATCCCACGTCCTAGCCTTGGAAGACGATTTTGAAAGGAAAACTTGAAAATGGAACTAACCGTAAGCTCACATGTGGGAGGCAATCCGTACCAATTCTCCTCCCAAGCTATGAGCTAGCAAAATTAACTAGAAATGAAAGAAATATGTACTAGAAGCTTAGAAAAGTGAAGAGAAAGGTTGAGATTTGTTACCCACTTGAAGATAAGGGTCTTAGAGTGTTGTGTGGCTGATTTTGGGCAACATAACCCCCTCAACCTGATAAGAACCTGCAAAAACCAGCAAGTTATGCTTTCTGGAAAAACTACACACAACAATAAAGATGAAGAAAAATTTATGTTTTAGGGCAAAAATTTTTCACATAATTTTTTTATGGAAAAAGTATATTTTAGATGACCATTCTATGATGTTAAGCTAGCTGAAATATTACATGAAATGGATAGCAAGAAAAGAATGAGAAAAGAAGGAGTTTGAGTAAGCTTTGAGGGAAGACTCCTCCTTGAGGCTATCCCAACAAAACCCTAGAAGCAAACCTGCAAAACTTAAACAAAATGTGATGCATACACGTAGATAATATGGATGAATATGCTAACAAAATAAAATATTTGTACCCTATTAGCAAACCCACATATAGAGATCAACAATAATACTAGTTGTGTGATCTACCCAAGTAAAATACTTTACTCAAGAATCTACTCTATGCAACCCAAGATGCCAAATCCACAATATTACCTCATATGCAAGCAAGAGACAAGAATACTTGTTGTTCTTCCAATCCTCCAAAGTTTCTCTTTATTACTCAAAAGGATAATCTTGTAGCAATAAATTGCTCCAACACTCTCAAGAGCAAAAGAATGGATGCAAGATGGACAAGAATGAGAGAGATGTGAGATGGAAATCAAGTAGCATAATAATAACTCAAGATATGGTGAAGAAATGAGTGAGGGAGGGGTTCTATTTATAGTTGGGAAGGAAAATCTACCCCTCTTGGATGTGTTACAAGTGTCACACATCAAAGAAAAATCACTTTTAGGGTTTTGGTAAGTTAGAGTTTTGGCATGGATGGATGAAGTGGAAATGAGTTGGAGTGAGTTGGAAAGGCTTTGACAAGTGAAATGATGAGTTGTAGGGTCTGGGGAGGCACACCAAGGGATATAATAAGTCTCACATTAATTTTTTTATTATTTTTTCACTTTTTGGAGACTTTCTAGAAGGGAGGCACACCACTCTAGGAAAAGTGACGTTTTTGCTTAATGGCTAGGTGAGGGGATGATGTGAGGGTTGGAAAAGATTAGAAAAGGTTAAGAAAAATATATCTCACATTTTTCCATCATTACTTTACCCCATTTGCTCAAAATTACAAAAATGACATTTTTCCTATGTCATGATTTAACAATTAAAATTGTTGTTTTTGACTCACTAAGACTCTTGGTGGACAAACACCTAGCAAAAGTTGTCCGACTGAACTGAAACTTGGTCCAAGGGTGTAGGGGGTCTCATTCCATTTATTTTGAGCACAAATACCCCTATCAAAAGTCCAAGGACCTAGTTTTTACAATTTTTGCTCAAAAATAATTAAATAATTAAACCTCCAAACTTAGGAAAATTTAATTAAAAATTAATTATTTTTTTTTTTTATCTAGACTCATCAGAATTCAGCGAAACTTTCTAATATGTCATACATGGTCATTTACATCATTCCTAAACAATAGTTACTAGAGGATAAGCCCATTAGAACACCCTTCACCACTTTGGAGGAATTATTACTCGTGTGAGGGAAAAACTCAAGGGAAATTAATAAGGCTGAAAAGCCCAATTAATAACCCGAAGATTAAAAAACATCGGTGAAAGGAACTCTCCCAATGAATCCATCTCAAGGTAAATAACCTAACTATGGCCCATGTAGACCTATTACATTATTAACCCACGCAGGGGTGTGGAAATTTCGTTTACAAAATTATGTGTTGGAGGCAAAAAATTGCCCTGTAGAACCAAATTGTCTTCGACACATTAGCATCTGTTGATGCATATATTCATGGCACATGAAGTTGACCCCCTAGTTGGATACGCGGTCAACACTCATATAAAACCTTCATCATCTCCGACATGGAACAAAAAGTCTTTCGAAACTCTTTCTCATCATGAGAAAGTCTCTCTTCCGATGCCATCTTCTCACTTTGAGAAGTTATCTTTCTCGATCCAATCTCAGGATTCTCTTCAACAAGATCGCCTTCACCATGATTCATCCTTTCCCTGGTAATCATGCAAACTCAAAAACCAACCGTTAACTGGCTCTAACACCACTTGATCTGAAAAAGATCTTTTAATGACTATGGTTGAGTTTTAAAACATGAGTTCATTAACCATTTAGGAATTGAATGAAAGAGGAAGAATTAATGATGAAACATGGAAGCCATATAAAATATACAGATCTGGAAATAAACACAAGTATCAACAAACCATAACAACAAAATTTGATAACGGAGTTCGACAATCTCGCCTATGTCTCCGGGCCTTTGTCTCAGTGGGTGAGATTTTCTTATTTCTGTTCAAAGCTTCAAAAATACATCATAAAAGTGCCAAATGGATTACAAGATAATATGGTTGTGTTATGTTAGATCTCAAGAACCCATCAAAACTAACGACATTGAGAATGGATGAACGAAACTCCCAGAAATGGCTCGCAACGTTGCTCTCCTCAATGGATTTCCTGCATAAAAATGGATTTGGCTTTTCAATTCTTCAGCATTTCCCTGTTCTGAACCTCATCTCAGGTTGCCAAGAACCTTTGGTTTATATAGGCTTGAATTTGGCAACAAACTCCCAACTTCTCCCCAATATTTGGCCTAAAAAAGGGCTCCAAATCCTCCAAAAATGGCTAAAATCCATCAATATCAGGCATTAAATCAATAAAAATCTTATAATATAGTAGAAAAACCCACTTTTGAAAAATAATAGGGCGCAATCCCCTCTGTTTGGGCTTCTGGTCATATGGGCACCCTCCATATGGCCTTGGGTTGGTGCTAGCGTGTTGGCTCCCTGGATTCCTGGCCCTGGTCATGTGGCTATGACCCATGTGGCCACGACCTTACCTTACACGCGCCCACTGCAAGTTAGCTCTGGCCCCTGGTCATGCGCCTTGGTCGGTGGGCTAGCCCAGTCGACTGATGCTAACCCCATAATCCAAAAAGAGCCAACGATTATGCGCCAAAAGGGTGGAAGGTTCGGGTCGTATGGAGAAAGGACATGTGGTATAGTGAATTGCTTCGGGGGCTAACCATACAAATCCGCACCAATGGTTAAACTGTAGGGTTATATGGTGGCGGTTCTATGGTATAGTTTGCGTTGGGGGCCCCTTTACTCCGCCCAAACGACAAAACAATTCACATTCAAATAAAATATCCAGACCTTAGGTAGTAAGATACACCATGGGTGGGCTAGTATCCCGACCCTGCCAAATCTCTCGAATGGACCGAAGGTCACGGGTTAGACTCCCATGGAGTCCAACAATTTTTTCCAAAACAAATCAACCAATGGAGGGGTGTCATGTGCCAGCCCACGATTGGGCCACATGGCACCAAAACACTTGCCCAAAATATGCCACGTGTCCAGAGATAATTCGACCACCTGTTTGCCTAGTCAGCATGCCCATGTACCTGCCACGTCAACATGTGCCATGTGTCACCCTTGTAGTGGTGCCACGTGTCACAAAATGACTTGTACACATCTACACCACTTGCCCAATCAGTGCACATGTCCACGTCAGCATGCCAACTCACTTCCATGTCACTGTACAGTCAACTTCCATGTCAACATTGTACGGACTGTACAGTCATCAAAATTTTCCCTATTTGGAAAAATGAACAGACCGCAATATCTTTCTCATACGACATATGCTTGAGCTTGTTCAAGTTGTGTTGGGTTCGTAATGACGAGGCCTACACACACATCCATTTTGAATCCATTACGAGCACTTTGATTTTTAGGCCTTCCTAGACCCATTTTGGTTCCGGGATCCATTCTAGATTAGTAATAATGTCCTCATTTTGATTTCCTAAACTTTGTAATTTTTCCTTGTAAAAATCGAGATCCATGATTGTGCAAAGTTTGTTCCTTGAATCCATTTTTTTGTTTTTTGTTTTACAAAAGACAAAAGGCAATCCACAAATGTCGAAGAAATTGGGTCCTCAAATTTCAGTTAGAAGGAACTCAAAAAAAAAAGTATAATGATTCCTAGATGTTGAAGGAGATCAAGCGGGTACTCAAATTCCAATCAAATGCAACCTCTGAAAAAACACCCACAAAGCAATTGGGCTCTTCTTACCTTTTCACCAATGCACCAAAAACCCAAAATGGGTCAACACACACTTAGAATTTTGATCTGAAACATGACACCTAGGTGTGGATTTCTCTAGACGACAACAACTTTCGTGGCCCTTATCAAATTGGTGGAAGCTCTTGGTGGCTCTCCAACGAACGACAACAACTTTTTTTGGCCCTGAGCGAATTGACAATGACTCTTGGAAACTCTCCAACGAATAACGCTAGTTGTCTTGGCCCTTGGAAAATTGGCGATGACTCTTGACATCTCTCTAATGAACAATGATGACTCTCTTGAGTTGTATCTTGTAAATCTTGATACCTACATTGCTTCAAGAAAGAGATATAAATACATATAAGAAAGATATAGGTTTACTAATAATAGATCTTGACAACTCAACTCTTCTAGAGCTTTCTTCAAGAATCTAGATCTAATCAACCTCGGGACTCTTCTAGAACTGTCTACAACTAGTAAGAGTAATAATATTCTAACATTACTACATATTTTTGTGGTCTCCACCCTGGACTTCGATTTACAAAAACCAAATTTGTACCGTAGTATGGTCTCCTACATTAGAAGGAACTCGTTTAAATTTACAATGATGTAAGCAAAGTTATATCCTTTCATCTACTCACCAGATTAAAAATGATTTTGTAATTTATTTCACATAAATATGAAAGTATAATATACATGAAGATTAAATATTGCATGGTTAGGGACTAAAGCCACACCCGACTGAAAGATCAAGAAGGGTTTGGTATGATATCACACTCAAAGTAGTAGTAGTATGTGGCAAAACCTATCATAACTCATTGGGTAATTAACAATGAGGAAAACCATCACTTGTTGCTATTAACAAGTGTTGTAGTATTAGTAGTAGTAGCAGGTGGAAAAACCTATCGTAACTCGATGGCTAATCAGCCATGAGGGCAACCATCACATAGTCATATCTGCTAATGTTATAGTAGGAGTAGGAGTAGGAGTAGTAGTAGTAGTTGTTGTTGTTGTTGAAGGTGGAAAACCTATCATAACTCAGTGTTCGAGAGTACCGAGGAGAGCTACTACTCGCTGTTATCCGTGAATGTGGGTTTCCTCATAACCAGTATTAAAGGAAAATGACACCACTTGAAATAACTCATTGATGGTCTGTAAGGGGGCATCTTGGGTCATTAACATGTTTTCTTATCTCCAAGGAAGATGAGCTCTTAGCCAATCAAAAATAGTTTGAGGTCTTACTTCATGACCAATAAAGAGTTTCAACCTAGATAGTATTTACAAGAAACCCACTATCATGTATGAGGCTCCAACAGTGAGGTCATGTGTTTTCAACTAGCATCTAGCCTTAGTTCCATACATGAGACCAGACACTACCTATTGCATCTAACATCTTTCCTAGGAGTTTTTTTTTTCATTTGTTACAAAAGTCATCAAAATCCAAAATGATTTTAGTATTTCACATAAATTTGTGAGGTTTTTTGTATTGTGATCTCACAATAATTTAAAATGGTTCTCATAAAAATGACATATTTTTAAATCTTGATTAACATGTTCCTACTTTACTTTCCAATTTGGTGCAGGAAGAAGGAAAAGTTAAAATTTTAAATATTAGGTTTTGGTTTTGGGATTTTTGTATTAGGTGCAAAAAGGATTCAAATATATGCAATTAAAGAGCTTTTCCAGTGCAAATTTTCAAATAATTTTTTAAGATTTGTTTTCTAATGATGAAATTAATTTTGAAAAATTAAAATCTATTTTAAATATTTTATATATAACATTCCTTAGAAAAATAACTAATTTTTACTAAAAATTTGACTAAAGAAAAATATTTTTCAATTTGTATTTATTATTAAATTAATCTTATTTATTATTAAATTAAACACTACTTTTCAAAATATTTATGAATGATCATAATATAAACTTTTTTTAATTTAATAACATTTTGTATTTATAAATATTTTAAACACATATTATTTTGAGGTTAATCATCATCATCATCAACAACTAAATATTAGCTGTTGGTGAACGTTAATATTAGATGTCTTTATAATAGCTAGAAAGTTAATGATTGAAATCACAACCATTTATTTTGTGTGACTACTAAGAATATTCCAGCCATATTTAATATTGTCCATAGAAAACTTATTAAGCATTAAACCCCTATTAAATCTGCCCATTATCAATAGGTATACACCTTTCGGCATAATTAAAAAACCATATAAACTTTTTCAATTTAATAACATTTTGTATTTATAAATATTTTAAACACATATTATTACATGGATATAAATTAAGAAACCATAAAATTTTAAAATATTATAAAAAGTCAAATTTAAATATTACATTTTTACTTCTACTTTTTATTTAGAATAATTATTACAAACCTTGTACTTTCCTAAACTTTATACCGATTATAATTAATATCTTAAACTTTATTAAACTTTATGCCCTTTATAATTAATATTTTAAACCTTTTGTCCGATATAATTAAATTAAAAACGGCCTCTGTACCAACACCCTCAACCTTACTTAAGCGCTTAAAGATAAAGTAAAATTTAAAATAAAATATACTCCAAGATTGAACAATGATTAGTACCAGTACCACACCCGATACTCGGCGACGGGAGTTGTTGTGGTCCCGTATATGGTGGATTAACTCAATTCACGATTCCAAAAAATGACTATGGTAAAACAATAGTTGATGTTATAGATTTGATGTTAATTATATTTTTATTATAATAATAATCATTTAATTTTAAAGTTGTGGGTAAGTGAGACATTAAATTAGTGTATGAGACTTTATTGTTTGTGGGATAAGGAATTTTTTTCTAATAATTTTTTCCAAAAGAAAATTACCCTATTATATTAGAAATATAATTTTACATCCCCAGTGCCACAGGTTAATATAGTCACTGGTTCTAATGTGAACAACAAAATCCAACTCAAACAACAGAATGAGATTCCACAGTACTATCCAATGAAACAAGGAAAAGACATTCGATAACAAAGATGAACACTGCTGAAACTAGTAGGAAAGAAGCTAATCCCAAAAACTTTTTGAAAAATTTAACATGAAATTTATAAGTGACAACGAAACATTAAAAAATTTGAACATGATGAGTGGGTCCCGTCATCATCGCTCTATCCCAATAGTAGTAGGAAAGTCTTCCTCTAGGAGCCGTAAACGCTTGTTTAGATAATAAATATGTTTATGTATTGGATTCTCTGAAAATGTGTTGGAAACTAATCCCTCGAAAGGATGACGCCAACCCTCGAATTCTCCGCTTCCACCCTTCAATATTGGTATCTTGAAGACTACCCTTATGTTTCAGCCACGCAATAATAATTTTAGAATCACCTAAAACCTGAACATTTTGTATTTTCAAGATCTTAACAATGGATAAAGACGCCCACACTCCCACCAATTCAGCTTTGGTATTTGTTCCTTCACCACAATTAAAAAACCATCTAACAGCTGAGCCTTCCATCAATTTAACTGATCCCCCTGCCCCACAACTAGAACGCCCTGCTATAGATGCCCCGTCAAAATAGGCCAATGAGTATCCAAGCAAGCAATTAACTGGACTCAATCTTAATATTTGGGGTTTATTAACTGTGCATGAAATTGAAAGAGCACCTAAGGTCCTGTAAGCCACAGTCCAAGCAGAGGGGGTCTTTCCTTCAAAATTGACTTGTTGTGTTCGCTCCAAATGTACCAACTCAGAAGGATAGGAATTTTTTTGGAAGCAACCTTGCACACAAGCCGTGATTCCATGCAATTGTTGAGGTTCATGCCGCACCAGGAGCAGGTAACTTTGAGAAAAAATGAGCAGATCGCCCAAACATCCTTGGTAAAAAAGCAGTGTATAAACAAATGATTTATGTCTTCCCCGGAATCTCTGCAAAGTATGCACATGCCCAGTCCCGTCCAACCTTTTCTCTGCAGGACGTCCCACGAAAGATTTTGTTTTCTGTTGACAGCCAGAAGAAGAGTATGATTTTTAGTTGAAGTCTCCATTTCCAAACTTGAACCTTCCAGCCGCTCCAATTCGGTAAATCATGAGTAGTACGGATGGCATTGTAGAAGTTTTTGATTGTCATCCTTCCAGATGCGTCACCACCTTTCCATAGTAAACTGTCTCTGGATTCTTCTTGGAGGGTAATCCCTGCCTCACACAATGCCTTGGTGTATGTTTCCCATTCAATGAAAAGATCACCAGACAACTCCAGCTCCGTGTCGCTCCGCCAGACTTCAGCAAAAGTGAATGGGTTTTTCGAAAGTGCATCTTGAGCGAGCGAAGTGATCTATTTATGTTGGAGATGTGCTAAGAGTTCTTCATAGAGAAGTGAGGCGTCCCCAAGTCCTAGAACCCTATCTCGACCGATCTTAATTTGTTGACATGTTCTGGGGCACCAAACAAGCCAGTGATTAATGGAGGGAAGCGTGCGAATGAGGCTCGCCCAAATCTTTGAAATAGAATTGTTAATAAGAAAAGGTCGTCTGATCCATTTGACCAAAGAGCTATGATGTAAATATTTATCCCTAATGACTTGCTGCCAAATGCTATTCTATGTTAATACCATCCACAACGTAATGGCATTCAAAGCAAAATTGAAATGTGGTAGGTTGGGGAAGCCCCACCCCCCATTTTTTTTGGCCTAGAGAGGACCTCCCAGCTGTAGAGGTGAAATCAATGCTTGTTTGACTGTTCGTTCCAAAGGAACTGGAACATCATTGATCTAATTTTATTTAGTATTGTGCGAGGCAGGGCCTCCAATGACATCCAATACACACTTTGACCTTCCAAAACAATTTTTACCAGAATAAATCTCCCTCCAAGTGATAAATACCTGTTGCACCAGGACCCAATTTTGTTGGAGAATTTATTATTCAACCAATCCCAGTCAGCTGCTCGATGGGCTCCAGTCTTGAGGAAGTAGCCTAGATAGCGAAATCCGATAGCAAGATTGCTAAATTTGTAAGGCATGAGGTTTTTATAAAGGTTTAAATCAGCAACTGAGAGTCCTTCAAAATGAACTGTAGACTTGTTATTGTTCATCGATAGTCCTGAAGCTTGGAAAAATAGGTTGATATTACTGACTATCACTCTCCATTCAATCAAACTATCCTTGGACAGAATGAGAACATCATCCACAAACAAGAGATGCAGTATTTTTGTCAACCTGGAGATCTTAATCCCTATAATAAGCCCTTCCTCCAGGCTGGTCTTTAGTAATCTGTTGAGACCTTCCATTACTAGGATGAAGAGAAGGCGAGACAAAGGGCATCCTGCCTGACACCCCTACCTCTTCTGAAGAAATTAGTAGCTTCCCCATTGATGAGTACCGCAAAGGAAGAGGTAGTAATACAAGACATTATCCATTTAGTAATGTGGATCCCCATACCTGATTTAAGAAGGATCATTCTAAGAAACCCCTAGTCTACACAATCGTAGGCTTTCCTTAAATCCAACTTAAGAACGAGAGCTTTAAAAAAAAAAATTGATACTATGCAGACTTTCGTGAGTTGTGCCAATAGCATCCTGGATGCGCCTGCCTTTTAGAAATCCCATCTGTTCACTGGAAATTGATCTAGAAAGAAAAAGTTTAATGCAGTTAGCTAAAATCGTAGAGATGATCTTGTAGCACAAGTTGCACAGGGAAATAGGGCGAAAATCGTCAAAATAAGAAGGTTTGTTTGCCTTAGGGATTAGTGTCAGAAACGTGGAGTTCAGGCCTCCCACAATTGATCCTGAAATTCTCGAATCTTCCACCATCGCTAAAAGGTCCTGCCCTACCAAATAAAATAAATAAATGAAGAACTCGATCGTCCACCCATCTGGACCCGGGCTCTTTTCCTTTTTGAAGTGGAATAGCACCAAATTTAGCTCCTCCAATGTAACCGGTCTGTACAGTGACCTTGCCTCTTCCTCATCGATCATTTTTGGATAATGCTCAATCAATTTAACATGTTCCTCTATATTGGTGCAAGTCAATTCTTTATAGAACGATTTAAAGTGTTTGACAACTTCAGATTTTATAGCATTACTATTTGCAACAGGTTCACTGTTGTCTCCTTTAATCTCCCAAATATGCTTTCTTACTCTGTTGTGATTGGCAAGATTATGGAAGAATGTAGTGTTCCTGTCTCCACTAGCCAGCCACAGGGCTCTACTCCTCAACCACCTTGGTCCTCTTCTTTTCTTAAAATTTTATTTCTTTCCCTTTCCAAAAGTCTAAGAGATGATTATGTTCCTTGATTAGTCGGGTCTCCTGCCAAAAGATGTATGTTCTCCTTAATATCAGCTTCTAACTCCATCAACTTTGCTTTGTTTAATTTCACCTTCTATGAATGCCAGCTTTTAGTATGTCTTTTTAACACTTGAATTTTCCAGATCAACCGTCGTTGAACGTTCCTCTTAGTGAGAAAGACTAACTCTTGCCACACCTTAATGACAATATTTCTAAAATCCAATTCATCGAGCCAGTGAGCGTTGAACTTAAAGGGATAAAGTTTGAAGGCCGACATTAATTCCAGCTCCAAAAATATTGGAGCGTGGTCAGAGAAATACGGGTATTCAACCCAAGACCTGTAGAATCCAATTTCACTTATTAGATCGTCGAAGACCAGAACCCTGTCAAGGCGTCTGGCAATAGCTTCCTTTCCACTGCGACCATTTATCCAGGTAGGTACGAGCAGAGATGGTTTAATATCAACTAAATTTTTGGAAAGGAACATATCTTTGTAGTAATCATCAATAGATCTAGTATGGGTTCCCCCCCATGTCTCAACAGATGTAAGAATGAGGTTGAAATCCCCTTCCATGATCAAATTCTTGATAGAAAGTATCCCATTGTTCTCCACTGAGTTCCAGAAATATTTCCTGGCCAAGTAAGGGCCAGAAACATTTAATAAAGCTAGACCCCGCTTATGTAAATAACTCTTACCAGTAACCAGAATGCCACTGACCGTAAGATAAGGAGTCAAATCAAACAAGTTAGGATCCCAGGCAACTAGCATGCCTCCGGAGGTACCCACAGAAATAATGGAACAAACCGCCCATGAAGGTCGAAAAATAAGTAGAAAGTCTCTTGATTTCTGAGCAGAAACCAAGGTTGCTTGAAGGAAAATAATCTCAGGCCGGGTGTGATCCACCAGACGACGAAAGGAGGCAGCTTTGAGGGTGCCTCCAATCCCTCTAACATTCAAGGAGAGCAATAACATCACTTAGACCTCGCCAGGGCTTTCATTTCTCTAAGAGGCCCAATATCAGTGGAAGAGAAATCATTCTCAGTGGTCTTTACAACATCTTGTGATATTTTTTTCCGACCACTTCATGTTTTTAGAGGGGGAAGTTGCATACCTATACCCCTTGACCAAGAAAAATATTTCCCATCCTTCGTCGATTTGGTATTGGGAGTAGAAGCCTCTGAAGCTCCCACTGTATCTAGAGCCCTCTTCCTCAAGAAAAGAGGGAGCTTTGTTGCGTCTTGGTTTTCTCTAAGAAAGGGAATTAGAGAGTCGAGGAATGTGCTAAGACCAATCTCCTCTTCCTAAGGTTCTGTACAACCGAGTTCAATGAATGGTTCCATTGAAATAACATGGGGGGGGGAGATGTGAAGGAGTTGGATCCCTTGGTCTGAACACATTGATTTAGAGGCCAGGGCAGAAGGGGCAAGGCTGTAGGGTTGAATGGCGATGTTAGAGGCAGTAGGAGGAGGTGTAGATACGATGACTGGTCTACCCACATCGACTACTGGAGCCGAAGACGGTCTAAATTTTTCTGCGGGTCCATTAACTCCCTCGATCGCTTTATCAACCGAAGTAGCATGAAGTAGCCATTTGGAGTTATCCAATGCTTCCTTTTCACACAGGGATAAGGAAGAATAAAGAGCAGGGCAGAAGAAACATAACTTACCCGACAGGGTGTCCAAAGACTCTGAGGGAGGTTCAGAAGCAACTTGTGGGTCTTCCTATACCAAAGTATCCTCTGACTTTTCCTCATAACACTTGCCTCTGCAATCCCTCAAGAGATGACTAGTACAATGACAATGGTTGCACCTGAAGGGTATACCTTGGTAGTCCAGTTTCTGTTTGGTATGGCGACCACACCACTCAATATCCATTATTTCTGGAAGACCCTCATGTAAATCTACTTCAACTAAGATTCTTCCCAATTTCCTTAACGTATTTTGTAGGGAAGAGTGGTCCAAAGAGATGAACTTCCCCAAGGCATTCCCTATCGCCTTCAGAGCACCCTCATTCCAGAAATGGATGGGAAATCCAAGCAGGAGGACCCATAGATGCCTGAATTGAAAATGTTCTGTTTGTGGGTCAAAAGTCACTCTCCAACGCTTTAACATTAATGTACTCTTTCCCAGCACCCAATAACTGTTCAGTAGAAGAGAGGCATTCCCAGGAGATTTGAAGATGAATCCCATCCAACCATTTGTAAGATGGAGCAGCTCCAGAGCATATCTAAGAATAGGAACCCAGTTTAGTAAAACCCAGTTAGAGACTGGTCTATCCGCCAAATAAAAGTAGGATAGCCGACCGACCAAACCACACAGAGAAAGCCTGCAAGTTTCTTCAAGGCCCACATCATCCCCTAAAACCATCCTCCGAACTTTCTTGTTTGGCCTCCACACCTTCTTTCTTACTCCAAACAGTTTTATGTTGGTCGTAGTGCTCCTAGATATACTAGTTGTATCTTCCACTTTCTCACCTCTACAAGGAAGAAACTCAACATGAAGAAGAGGAGCCTGCTGGTGACTAGAAGCAATCAGGAATCCTTCACCAGTAGTATGTGGAAGAGGAAAGGAAGGATTCAAAGAAGAAGCAAGAGAAGAAGGCAGAGTAGGATAGTGAAGGCCAGTGACAAGAGGAACCTTACTGCTTCGACAAGGATGGAAGGAAGAGAGGACTTCGACAGAGTCTGCTTGTAGGAAAATTATTTCCTCATGCCTTTCTCTTTCTTTTAAGGCGTTCCTAAGAGAAGTGACATCTTGGTGAGGGTCCACCTTCCCTTCTGAATCCATAGTGCCAATAAGCATCCCTGAAGGATTTAAAAAAAGAACGAAACCCAAGTCAGATACTGGCAGGGGATCAGGGGGAGGAAACAAAGTCATTTCCCCTAACAATTTAATTGTTAAAATCTATGAGATGAAATAAAAAAATTAAACATTTTTACATAAATTAAGTTATTGATAAAAAAAAAATGAAAATAACATTGAAAGATACTTATATCACTTATAAGGTGGATATATTATCCAATATTATATTTATTTTAGATGTTATGAAACTACCATTATCCTGTAAATTCAAGATATTATTCAATATTATATTTATTTTAGATGTTAAGCAACTATCATTATCTTGTAAATTCCATTATTATTTTCGTTAGCATTCCGGTGTTGTCATATTATTTATAATACATGAATTAGGGTAAAGTATGTGAAGTTGTTAAAAGAAGACAAAGCAATGTAAAAACACTCCTACTCCAACATTTCCCTGCCATGGCACATTTGATTTTAGCTTTTTCAAATCCAAAATCCTTATAATCATTTTACATTGCATATATTAACAACTTAGTCTAAACGTTTTATTTTTTGGTGTTTTTTAGTAAGTTTTTCCATTTGATTTTGCTTGAAATTTGGTGAGGAATGGTTGTATATGCATATTTGAGTGGTTAAGTTTGTATAATAGAAGTGCCCCAAGGGTTTTTCAACAATCCATTTATGCATTCAAAAATGCAATTTAAATAACAAAAAATATAACATTTTTGTCCAACTTTACATGATTTCTACCAAAAAAATCCAAGAGGTAGAACGTTTAGCCAACACCTATATTAACCAATAGTATTTTCCATTTCAAAATAATTATGATAATGTTTCATTACATACATCAACAAACAATTTTTATATATTCATTAATCGAAGCACTCTTGGGATTGTGAACCGATATTTAGATATCCCAATCCTCATAGATTGGATATTTTGAAAAATTCAACATTCAATATAAGGTGTTGTTCCTGAGTTTATACTAAGGCTTCAAGTATAATGTTAGGCATCAGGAAATGAGGAAAGGTTTGAATATTCGCCTCTTACCACCAAAATTATAAAAGAAAAGTTCTTTAAATCAAATTAATATTGTAACAACTTAGAGGTTGTTTCTCGCATCTGAGTTTAATTTGAAATATTGAATGAATTGAAAGAAAACATAAAGCTGCTAATCAAAGCAAGGCATCAATTACTGAGGAATCTTACTTTGTAACAGAAGAAGAAAGTGAAATGATGTAACCTTCAATGAAGTATACAATATAGTATCTCGGTAACATACAAGTCTTGTATTTGCTAACAGTAAATACAGAGGAAAATATGTTTGTTATCAGACTACTAAGTGAAATATAACCACAGTAGATGTTTTACTAAATTGTGATTTAAACATTCATCAAAGAAATGCATATGAAAGTATGTTGTAATATGGAAGGACAGAAGAACACATAACTCAAAATAGATGAAATGTAGAATCTCTGGTCTGCATTTGTATTAATTCTCAATAAAGAGAGTTTTCTCCCTTACAATCGACAAAAAGCAGCCCCTGGTCCTTTCTCAAAATGTATATTTATACAAGATTTATACAAATGAGAAGGTGAAACAATTCACTTCGTTATCCCTTGTCTCCTCTCATGCTGGCAGGGCGTTTTCCTTTCTTTGTCTCATGTTGGTGGGACGTTTTCCTTTCTTTGTCTCCTAGCTCCAAAATAAGGTAGTATGAGAAACTGTATTACTGGCCTCCAGAAGTGTTCCCTCTCCCCTGTTCAATACATTTGATACACCTTTCTACCAACTGAGTTATCAACTTGGAAGGTTTTGTTTGGTCATTTTCCTCGAAAATGTAACACTTCTTTTCCAACTGTGGCAATCTTTCTCCTATTTTCCCATCTACTATAATGATAGATGATAGTCGTAGATTTCGTTTTATTAACCATTTATCTATTTGAGCAATGCCGACCTGTCTTATCTGAGAGAGCTCAACTTGGTCTATTTCCACATTTTCCTTAATATCTAGCAGATGTTTGGCTATGTTGATTTTACCCAACATCCTAGAGCTACTTTCCTTATCAAGATCTAACAATTTTTTATTTAGCAGGCCAAATGTTTCTTGACAGGAATATCTCACCTCTTTAGCCATTTTTTTGTTTTCTGCTATATTGTGCTCCCATGCCTTTAGCAGGATGTTACCTCTGGTTTTCTCTAGAATCGATAATCTGGAAGCGATGACTATTTCCTTTTTTGCTGACGATATAATAACCTCCTGGAAGACACCTCGATCTGCATTAGCTCCTCTTTCTCTCAAGGTGATATTATTTAACGCTTGATCTATCATCTGAAAATGATTATGGATGATTTCTACTTTAGAAAGTAGACCTTGTTGAGCTACTTCTATCTTCTTTCATATTTCCATGGCTTGAGTTTGGAATACTGTTATATCTATGACCTGTCTTTCAGTAGAATTTAATTTGGATTGCAAATGTTTTATTAACTCCTCTTGTTGATTGACCTGTGTTTGACTTATTTGAGCCGACTGGTGCATTTACTCGAGATTGGATTTGAGTTGTTCGATTTCCCGTTGGTCAACTTCTCTGGCTTGTTCAAGGTCTTTGCATGCCTCACTCCTAGCATTTGTCTCTACAACTGCTATCTGAGTCTATAATTTGCTAATTAACATGTCTTTTTGTTTCAACCGTTCCTTCAAGGTCCCGACTGAATATTGGTTGGTTGTTGCATAAGCCCCCAATGTTCCTGCTACCTCTTCTAAGGCTTCTCCATCAATTAGTACTCTGTATATTTTGGTCGCTGCACCCACCCATTAGTGGGTTTCTCGCTTCACCACGGCTTTCCTTTTTTTTCTAAAAAAGAAATCGCTAGGAGGTAACTCTTCTACAAAGATAGGTGTTAGATCTTCTTTGAATATTGTTCCTGCATCGGGGTTCCCCTTGGTAGATTGTAAGGGTGTGACAGATGGAATGGGACTGTTGATTTCTGTGGATGTTTGTTTCATGGCAATGTCTGTGACCGGTTCATTTGATGTAGACAATGGTGTGTCTCCTACCCCTTTTGAGGGTATCTATGTTTGATCCTTGACATGTTTACCTGGTGTATCTGTCTCTAGGGGTCTTTCTTCTTGGCTTGAGATCTCGGTTTCCTGGTTCGAGGTCTCAGTTTCCTCTGTGTTCCCCTGAGTTTCTTGTTTTCCAGGGCTTGTATCTGTTGAAACCTTGACCTGTAAAACTTTGGGGAGGATACTTCTCCGGTGTTCCTTAAATTTGTAAAATTTGATCATCCCTTCGGGTGACAGAGCTCGGACCCAACTTAAGACTTCTGAGTAGGATATCGCTCCTTGGAAAATCTCGTCATGAGGAGAATCTTCGTGCTCGTATCTTTTTAGACCACAAATTGCCATGTGGTTACCCACAACCTTACGAGGGTCGTGCTTCTTGAATTCAATGTCTACCAGTTTCATTTCTTCTAAGGTCGTGGCCTCCACTTTAGAATGGCCAAAATCCAATAAAGAAAATGTACCAATGTGTAGGGGAAAAGAGGGCCATACGTTTTTCTGAACTCCTTTGAGTTATTTGTTGATTCCGCCGAGTACTGTTTGCTTGGATACCTCGCGACATACTAGCTTGTCTAGTAAGAATAGTGACAGGGCATATGGGGGAACAAAACAACCAAAAACCCTAATATAAGAGAATTGTTCTTCTATGTACCAATCTGCCACGCTGCCTAAGTTGGCCACGATTTTATCTGAAATCCCGAGAGGTGGGTGGCCGAAGATAACGACATGCATTGGTATCATTACCCAGTTGAAAATCTCAAAGATGAAGTCTTTGGCTTTATCTTCCCAGAGTTTTGAGTTGTACACGTGAATAAACTCTGTGTTATTTGGAGTCCAGCTCCAACTCATTAATGGAAAAGGTGTCATGAAGCAAATGGAATCCATAATGTAAGAAGACATGAAAAATGAAGTTGCTTTCCCACTCGTCTTTTGTGTCCGATATTCTGTAATTTGACTGGCCAGACTATCTGACAACATTTTGGCCCAGTCGAAAGAGTATCCCTCTGCTACTGTGTGGATAAGCGGTACCCATGGGAGAAATAAATGTGCAGTATTCTCTTTCCATATAGACTTCTTCTTTTAGATATCCATTTAAAAAAGTTGACTTGACATCCATTTGATAGAATTTAAACTGTTTATGACAAGCATAAGAAAGAAACATTCTAATCTTGTTACAGACACAAATGTTTCATCAAAATCCAGTACTTCTATTTGAGAATATCCTTTGTAGACCAATCTAGCCTTATTTCTTACAATATTTCCTTGCTCATTCATCTGATTTTTGTAGACCCATTTTGATCCTATTACATTTTTATTCGCTCGCTTAGGAACGAGTTCCCAAGTGTCATTCTTTTCAATCTGGTCCAGTTCCTCATTCATTGATTTTACCCATTTTACGTCTTTACTGGCTTCATTAAAGTTCTTGGGTTCCACCATGGATATGAAGGCCATATGTGATTGCTCAGTGTCTTTGATTATCCTTCTCCTGGTTTGTACACCTTTGTCCTTCTCACCAATTATCTGACTTCTAGGATGATTCTTTTGAGTAATTCTAGAGGAAGAATTTGATGTTGATTGTTGTCCTGACTCTTCTTGTCTGGGTGTCTCTTCTCCATCTGATTCTTGGACCTGTTCATCTTCAGTTCCAACTATGTCCTCTGTAGTAGACTCAATATTGCTCAACTCTCTTACTGGGACTCCTTCATCAACCTTTAAATCAATGCAATCAACTAATTTATGCAATTTTTTATTAAAGAATCTATATCCTTTACTATTGGTAGCATATCCTAAGAAGATACCTTCATTAGCTCTGCCATCATACTTGCCAAGGTTTTCATAATTATTCTTTATGTAGCACTTACTCCCAAAGAATTTGAAGTGTTTGATTGAAGCAGGTCTTCCATACCACAGTTCATAAGGTGTCTTGTCACTATGTGGTCTCAGGTGGGCTTTGTTAAGAATATGGATTGTTGTGTGTATTCCTTCTACCCAGTAGGTTTGATCAATGTTCTTCTCATTCATCATTGACCTGTCCATTTGTTGAACTGTTCTATTTTGCCTCTCAACTACTCCATTTTGTTATGGAGTTCCTGGGATTGTGTATATTCTCTCTTGACCCATGTTCATCACATAATTCCTTGAAATCAATTGACATGAATTCTCCTCCTCTATCTGGCCTTACTGCCTTTAACCTCTTGCATGTTTGATTCTCAGTTAAAGCCTTAAATATTTAAAATTTCTCAAATGCTTCAGCTTTTTATTTGAGAAAAGCAACCCAAGTAAGTCTGGAGTAATCATCAATGATCAACATAAAATAGTTTTCCTTCCCTGTGCCTTCCTTTCTTGATGGTCCACATAAATCCATATGAACTAATTGGAGTGGTTTCTCTATTGAAGTAGAGCTCTTGGATTTGAACTATGTCCTGGTTAGCTTTCCTACTTGGCAGGGTTTACACACAGATTCTTGTAGCTTTGATATTCTTGGAATATATTTTACTTCCTCAAGATTTTTGAGCTTGATTAAGTGGTCAAAGTTTATATGTCCAAGTCTTCTATGCCATAACCAACTTTCATCATGTTTTCATAGATGACATTCTTCTTTATCTTCTTTCAGCACATATACATTATTTTTTGTCCTTATGCCTGTTACACATTATTTTCGTCATCCCTATGATCGTTAATGATGTAAACCTATCTATTGCCTTTAGAGGGGTCACAGTGGCCTGAGTTC
>SNQJ01S0087436.1:0-44026 GCA_010110895.2 Picea sitchensis
TAAGTTCTGTAGAGATCTTCCAGGTGGGCATTGAGCGTAGGCACAAGGTGCATTTGAGGAAGAACTTCACTGTGAGTTCAGACAGGAAGACATAATCTCTGAGGAGTTCTGTGAGGGCTCTGCCAAGTGGGAATTGAGCATACGCACGGGTTGTGTTGTAGAAGAACTCTATTGAGAGTTGGAAGGAGAAGCAGAATCACTGAGGATTCTGGAAGGCTCTTCCAGGTGGGAATTGAGTAAGTGCATAGGCACGTAGAGAGAAGGAAACTCTGCCAGGAGGGCATAGAGGTGTTGTGCAGACAGGCACAGACGAAAGAGAAGAGACCTCTTTGAGTTCTGCCATTTGAAGGAAGAATCCAATGAGGGATCTTCGAGGGGTTACTAAATACCCAGAAGCACTCAGCAAGAAGTCACTTGAGTGAAGGATAAGCTCAGGAGAGTGAGTGATTTCATGCACAGAGTCGGGCTACAAGGAATGCAGGGACTGAAGAATTCTTTGGAGGAGTTCAGAGTACCCAAAGTTCAGGAGGGTCAGCGTTGTATACGCGCAATCGAGAACTCAGAGTGAGGAGTTCGCAGAGGAGAAAGGGAGCAAAGGTCGAGGCCTTTAGCTTTTGGAAATTCTTCCAAGTCCCGGAAGAAAACGTAGGAGCTCAGGAGGAGCCTACAGAAGGAGGAGACCGACAGCTGTCGGATCTCACTCAGAAATCCCGTAAGCCATTGGATCGGGTGAAGGCGTGTAGAGGTTAAGCCTCTGGAGGAGCGCAGAGAAGAAGAACAAATCTGAGTCGTTAGATCTGGTGCAGGATCACCGACAACCATCGTATCTTCTGAAATTGCGAGGGAGTTAAGTCCTCGTAAATAGGAGGAAAATCCCGACAAGGGGTGGAGCCATTGGGATATCGGCACTCGGAGAATCGGAGTTCTCGAGGTCGTGAGAATCGGGACATCAGAAATCCCGAATCGACAAAAGAATCAGAGCCATCCATTGGCAGAGGACAGGTGTCGGACATCCGCATAGAGTCGGCATAACAGTCATCGGGAAATTGGAGTTCCTGAGGACAAGAAAATTTGGACATTGAAAGTCTCGAAATCCCGGAGGAATCGAGACCATCCATCTGGAAGGGACGCGTGGCAGCGATCAACGTCATCAGGACCATGTTGACAAGGAAGCCGTCCATCGGAGTTGGTTCGTCGGGATATCGGGGATCCCGTAGACAAAGTGTTTGTGCACTTTGAAATCGCGAAACGCGATACCCCGATGAGTGGAGACCGGCTGTTAACATCTTAGAAAGGGGGAAAAATCCGTTAAGTGGGAGCAAGCTGTCAGCGTATCAAGGAAGGAAGGAGTCGCCGTTTGAAGGGCCAGCTATTAGCGCCACAGAAAGTTGGGATTTGGATGATCGGGAATCCCACGGGTAAGTGTCTTGCAACATTTGAAACCCCGTAACCCCGACGGGGATAAGGTTGCGGTCATGGGTAGTGCTCACATGGACCAGGAGCTAAGCCAGAAGAGCTTAGCCTAGAGAGCTAACGAGAATCTGAGGAGTATCGGGAATTTGAAGTCAGAAACCCCGATGGAAGGGATATAAGACTGAGGTCTTATAGAAAGCGGTCGCGTGGACTAAAGGCTTAGCTAGGTGAGGGATAAAGCAACAAAGGAGATCATCGGTGATCGGGGAATCGAGAGGACAGTGACTCTCGATAGCGGGCATACCGAAACCCCGAAGCCCGATAACAATTTTCCCGTGGGGAAATGGTTCACGGCGAGTGCAGGAGGCCGTGCAGAGGGAAGAAGGAAGACCTGTGGGCTGTATCAGATTTTAATAGAGATTCCTTTAGGGGGATCTAAAGAGCCTCTTCGGCTCAGCAGAAATGGAATTGAACGATCCTGTGAGCGGGAGGTGCATGCAGAGACCCTGCGGGGTATGCGATCGGACACCTCACTGCGTCACGTCGCAAGAACTCGAATCTTGTGTAAATATCTACTACAAGGAGTGCACAGATATTGAATTCGACACAGTGTCGAAGTGTCTTCGTAAAGAAGACAAAGGATACAAACAGAGGAATGCTCGAAAGGCGGGAATGGATTCTTTACAAGAATATTTAATTTTGAGGCTAACAAAATTCTCCGAAAAAAACAAGGAGTGCTTAAGGAATCTAAATCTTTGAGGAAATCAAGCTCAGGAGGAGTAGCACTTCCCAAGAAGTGAAAATAAGACCCAAGAAATGGACTCGCCGAAAGGAAAAAGGTAGAAACATTTAAATCTTTTGAAATATCTCAAGTCAGCAGAAAGCCGAATCTCTGGGAGAAAATATTTGAGTCATTTGATCAGAGTGAAAAGAAAGGACCTCAACCGTTTGATCCACATGCAAAAATATCGTGGTCATCTGATCAAGGTAAAATTCACTAACATTAAATATTTGAACGTACATAGGAGGAACGCGGTCACAAAATTATGAAATGATTGGAACCATCCATCACGATAGGACACATGGTGAGAGATCAACATTTTGCTGACTCGCAGAGTGGAAAGGTCAAAGAGCAGAGTTGTGAGGATTCAAGAAGTGAAAATCCGCGAAAAGATCACAACCGTTGATCGTTCCAAAATCATTGAGACCGTCCACTGTCAAGGAGGACACATGGTGAGAGATCAACACTTCGCTGACTCGTGACTCGAAGGAGTCAAAGGTTGAGTTGCGAGAACTTGCGAAACGTGAAATCATGACATGATTTGAGCCGTTTATCAAAGGGGAGATCTAGACCATTGATCCAACACCATCACAATTTTGGATATTGAGAGAATGAAGGCAAGGAGACTCCAAAGTCGCGAATCACGAAATTGCGAAAATATCACAACCGTTGATCGAAGGAGGGATTTGAACCGTAGATTTGGTTTTGTTAGGACTTTGCAACTCGGGAAATAAGAGGTAAGAGTTCAGGGAACTCGCAAAACCTGAAACTATGAAGATTTGATCTAAGCTGTCAGTTCGAGAAGAGATCTAGACCATTGGGAATCTTGGGAGAAGACTCATGAAGTGTGAACCCACTAGACGCAAAATTGCAAAATGAAAAATCACGAAGTGCTCGAAATATTGGCCCACGATCATAGCGAAGGGTCACATCAGTGAAGGACAATAGAGGGGCTAGCATGCGCTAGGATGTTGTCGGGATTTCAGAAGTCGGGATATTTAGAGTGAATCGTATGCAAAGGCCTGATACATGGAGTCACGACATGCATTTCAATTAGGCGATTGGTCACTGCCTTAGTCACATAAAGGGAGGGGTTTGACCAGGAGAGTTAGCGTCTAAACACGCCGAAGCTTAAAGGCATTAAGGAGAAATCTGTGGGTTCCATATAACCTGTGCTTTAAGGGAAAGAGATCCTGTTAAGTGTATTTGAGGTTCTTGAGGTCCAAAGAGTCAATCATACTCAGTTTCTTGATCAATCCTAGACCAGGAGGTCGCGCAGTCCTTAGGAGAGAAGGGGTGTCTGCATCAAGTGGTATCAAAGATGATTTTCGTCTGTAGATTTCAGGAGAAGGAGAAAAAGAACTCAAAGTTGTACTCTGTGTGTAAGAGACAGTCAACATAATGCCACCAAGGAGATGAGGGGATCCACCTTTAGCCAATCACATTGTAGAAAGAGAGATGCAAGAACTTTGTGCAAGGTTGGAAGCAATGGAAGCAGTGCAGAGAAGAGCACCTGATGCTGGAGATGTCAGCGATGCAGAGAGCGAAGATGTAGAAGCCAAAGAAGCTATAGGGAACACATTGTTGAAGAATGATTGCTAAGGGAAGTTTTTAGTTTGGGAGATAGAGACAAGATAAAGGTCCCAATGTATGAAGGAAATTTGGATGCTTAAGAGATGCTGGATTGGATAAGGTCCATGGAAAAATATTTCGATTATGAAGATGTCGATGGGGAGAAAAGGGTGATACATGCTATCACTAAGATTAAAGGACATGCAACATTATGGTGGGATGAACTACAGGCTGAGAGGAGAAGTAGAGGCAAACATAAGATAAAGAATTGGGACATAATGGTAGCCAAGATGAAGGCTAAATTCATGCCCAAAGATTATTTGATCAATCTATTCAGGAAGCTGGAGAACCTGAGATAGAAGGGTATGACAGTCAAAGAATACATAGAGGAGTTATACAAGATGAAAATTAGAGTTGGACAAAGAGAGTGGGACAAAGAAAAAGTTTCCAAGTATATGAATGGCTTGAGGTACAAAATCCAGGATGAGCTCAACATGATGTCGGTAAGGAAAGTGGTGGATGCTTATCAGTTTGCACTGAAGGAAGAAGAGAAGTTGGACAGAAAACAAAGCTAGAGAGGTAGAGATAAAATCCCAGAGCTGAACAAAGGCAAGGGAGTTTCCCATGACAAGGCAGATAATTCCAAATACGAGGCTGAAACTCCACACAATCACTCGGAAAGAGGAGGAAGTTCCCGAGGGAGATAGGTTGGTGGAAGAAACTCTTCTAGAGAAAGAGGTAGAGGGGGAATAAGATGTTATGCCTATGGAAAGACATGGCACATGTCTTGGGAATTCCCCGAGAAACATAAATAAGGAGGAGAAGCTCACATTTTGGAAGCAAAGAGAGAGAATGTTGAAGCAGAGGGAGCAGAGGATGGAACATCCCTAATTATGAGAAAGGTTCTCTTAAAACCAGAGGCATAAGTTAAAAATCCAGTACAGAGGAACAATCTATTTAGGACATCTTGCAAGATTAAATACAGAGTATGCAAGGTAATAATTGACAGTGGGAGCACTGATAACTTAGTATCCATGAAGATGGTGGAGAAATTGGATCTAGAGACAACTGCACACCCAAAGCCATATAAAGTCTCATGGTTGTAGAAAGGACACCAGGTAATGGTTAATAAACAATGCTTGGTTGAATTTAAGATAGGAGGATATATAGATTAAATTGTGTGTGATGTAATTCCTATGGATGTATGCCATATTTTGTTGGGAATACCATGGTAGTTTGACAGGAATGTCATTCATGATGGGAGGATGAATACATACATCTTGGAGAAGAATGGTAGAACACACATGTTGATGCCAATAGAGGAGAAGAAAGTGAAAGAGGAATCCAACACAAGAATACTCCTCATGAGTGGGAAGGAACTCCTGAAAGAAGTTAAGAAAGAACAAGAGATGTAGTTTGATGTGGTGAGGAAACCCAGAGTTATCCTTACAAGTACTTCAATGGATTATTTGCCTGAAGAAGTTAAGGAATTATTGGATAATTTTGCTGACATAGTGGTGGATGAGTTGCCTAAATCATTGCCACCCATCATAAGTATCAATCATCATATCGATTTGATACCAGGAGAAAGTCTGCCGAAAAAAGAAGCATAGAGTCTGACACCTCGAGAGAATGAGGAGGTGAAGAACCAAGTTCAGGAATTGTTATACAAGGGTTTGGTCAAAGAGAGCTTGAGTCCATATGCATTTCCAACTGTGTTGAGTCCAAATAAATATGGAGGATGGAGAATGTTTATAGACTCGAGAGCCATCAATAAGATCACTATCAGGTATAGATTCCCTTTGCCAATAATAGATGATTTGATGGATTGTTTAAGTGGAGAAAATTTCTTTTCTAAGTTAGATTTGAAAAGTGGATATCACCAAATCAGAATGAGGGAAGGTGATGAGTGGAAGACAACCTTTAAGACAAATGAAGGTTTGTATGAGTGGCTTGTTATGCCATTTGGCTTAACCAATGCCCTGAGTACTTTTATGAGGTTGATGAATGAAATACTAAAAGATTTCATTGGCAAGTTCGTGATTGTGTATCTAGATGATAGACTGATATTTAGCAAGACTAAAGAGGAGCATTTGAGGCACCCGACATTAGTGACGAGGATACTACAACGGGAGAAGCTGTTGATAAACCTGAAGAAGTCCTCTTTTATGAAGACATAACTCATTTACTTGGGTTTTGTGATCCCTTAAAACAAACTAAATATGGATCCAAAGAAGGTGAAAGCAATCAAAGAATGGCTGCCACCAAGGAGCATGTTTGAGGTAGGAAGCTTCCATGGATTAGCGAGTTTCTATAGGAAGTTCATTAGATATTTCAGTGGAATTTGTGCACCAATGATGGATACAGTGAAGAAGAGGCACAAGTCTTTTAAATGGACAGAGGAGGCCGAGAAGAGCTTCCGTACACTGAAGGAGAAAGTAATGGAGTGACCAATTCTGCTCTTGCCAATTTTTGAGAAGATGTTTCAAGTAAGGTGTGATGCAAGTGGCATTGCAATTGGAGGAGTTTTGAGCCAGGACAATAGACCTATTGCTTACTTAAGTGAGAAGATGAATGGGACTAATAGAAAATACTCCACCTATGAAAAGGAGTTTTATTCCATAATCCAAGCCCTAAAGAAATGGAGACATTACCTTGTCCCACAAGAATTTGTCTTGTATAGCGATAACCAAGCTTTACAATTCATAACCAGACATGAAAAATTGAATTAGAGGCATGCGAAGTCGATTGAGTATATGCATAATTTTACTTTTGTCATAAAACATATTGTTGGGAACAAAGTTGCTGATGCATTGAGCAGGAGATGTTTGACTCTGCAGGAATTTCAAGTAAATAGCTTAGGGTTTGAACACCTTGAGGAAATGTACAGTGATGATCCAGACTTCAAGGAAGCATACGAAGCATGCATGAATCTTGTGCTGAGAGATAGGAGTGAGTGGACATAGTATATGATTCAATATGGATTGTTGTTCAAGGGAAATCAATTGTGCATACCAAAATTCTCAATGAGGGATAACATTTTGAAGGAAAAACATAGTGGAGGATTGACTAGAAATTTCGGCCATGATAAGACATTTGCACAGTTGAGAAATTCATACTATTGGACAGGTATGAGAACAGATGTAATAAAATTCGTGAACAGATGCAGAATCTGCCAACATGCAAAAGGTAAAAGACAAAAGACTGGATTGTATCAACCATTTCCCATACCAAAGAGGCCTTGGGATGCAATAAGCATGGATTTTGTGTTGGGACTTCCAAGAACACAAAGAGGATGTGATTTCATATTTGTGGTGATGGACATATTTTCCAAGATGGCACACTTTATCCCATGTCAGAAGACCAGTAATGCAACACATGTTGCAAACTTGTTTTTCAAGGAAGTTGTGAGACTTCACGGCCTTCTTAGAAGCATTGTCTCGGACATAGACACAAAATTTGTTGGTCATTTTTGGAGAAAACTGTGGAAAAAGTTGGGGATAGAATTGTCTGTCAGCTCAACTTATCACCCTCATACAAATGGGTAGAATGAGGTGGTAAACAAAAGTTTGGGAAACTTATTGAGGAGTCTGGTCATTGAGCACCATAATCAATGGGATTAGATTCTTCCACAAGCAGAATCTGCATACAACAACTCAACAAATAGGAGCACTGGGAAGAGCCCGTTCCAAATATTGTATGGAATGAAACCCATGAGAGTATCTAAGTTCAAAGACTTGGAATATAGTGATATCAGAAGCGCTGGAGAAGAAGATTTTCCTGCAGAAATGCAGAAGCTCTATAGCCAGAACAGGGGGCAGTTGCAGAAATCTAGCCAAGAGTACAAACGCAGAGCTGATCAACATCGTAGAGAACTCCAATTTGAAATAGGAGATCAAGTTCTAGCATGTCTCGGGAAGGAAAGGTTTTCTAGGGGGACATATAACAAGCTAAAAATGAATAAGATAGGACCATGTGGGATCTTGAGGAAGTTTGATGCCAATGCCTATGAGATTGAGCTACCAGATGATGTGGACATATCGCCCATATTCAATGTCTCAGACCTATATCCTTACAAGAAGGATGACACAGAGGGATCAATAGATCAAGGGAAGATTAAGTGGGAGAAACAAATTCTTATAGCAGAAAAACCACAGATGGAAAAGATTGTTGATTAGAGGATTAGTAAGAAGACCAAGATGAATACCTATTTTGAATATCTGGTCAAGTGGAAGGGACACCCAATAGAATATGCTAGTTGGGAAAGTGAAGTTGATATCCATAAGCACTGGATAACAACTCAACAAATAGGAGCACTGGGAAGAGCTTGTTCCAAATATTGTATGGAATGCAACCTAGGAGAGTATCTGAGTTCAGAGACTTGGAACAGAGTGAGATTAGAAGCACTGGAGAAGAAGATTTTCCTGCAGAAATGCAGAAGCTCCATAACCAGATCAGGGGGCAGTTACATAATTCTAGCCAAGAGTACAAACACAAAGTTGATCAACATCGCAGAGAACTCCAATTTGAAATAGGAGATTAGGTTCTAGCACATCTCAAGAAGGAAAGGTTCCCTAGGGGGACATATAACAAGCTAAAAATGAATAAGATAGGACCATGTAGGATCTTGACGAAGTTTGATGCCAACGCCTATGAGATTGAGTTGCCAGATGATGTGGACATATCACCCATATTCAATGTCTCAGACCTGTATCCTTACAAGAAGGATGACACAGAGGGATCAAGAGATCAAGGGAAGATTCAGTGGGAGAAACAAATGCCTATAGAAGAAAAACCACAGATGGAAAAGATCGTTGATTAGAGGATTAGTAAGAAGACCAAGATGAAGACCTATTTTGAATATCTGGTCAAGTGGAAGGGACACCCAATAGAATATGCCAGTTGGGAAAGTGAAGTTGATATCCAGAAGCATGGAAAGTCGATATAGGAGCTCATGGACAGGAGTCCATGAATTTTTGTCCAGGGGGAGTATGGTGCAGGAGCATCATCAACAAGTACACATGGCAGAAAAACTCAGTGCCTGAGAGCCAATCCAAAGTCTCGAATGCTAGCCAGTACTGCAAATATTTTGAAGCGATAGAAAACAAAAGAGGAAAGATCACACGCATGGAGACAAAATGAGCACGTGTGACTTGGGAGCTTAACCCTAGTCTCAATGTAACTGCAATTAGATAACATTTAGTTTGTTTCCTTTTTATAAAGAGAGATTTTGTACGCCCAAAAGAGGGGTTACGAGAATTATGAGAAAGTAGGAATCTCAGAGCAGTAGTTGTTGCTTTGATTTTATCTATAACCATTTTCTTGATTTTGAATGAAGATAACAATGAAAAATTGATCCAATGTATGGTGTGAATAGTGTTTTAAATTTCTCTATTGTTGTCTAAATATTTTCAAGAATGAATAAATCTTGCTACGAGTGTATGTAGCTTTTAAATGATTGCATAAGAATTTAAATTGATTTTCTTCATGAGTCGGTGCAAGGTATGCACATAGTCTGCAAGGAGTGCATTGACAAGGTTTGTTTCGACTCGTAAAGCTCAGAAGAAATAACATAAGATTTTCTTTGCCGAAAGTGCAAAGTGACTACCACAAGGAGTGCATAGTCGTCGCAAGAAATCGAATCTTGTGAAAGGATCTGCTGTAAGGAGTACATAGATCCTGAATTCGACGCAGCGTTGAAGTGGCTCCGTAAAGAAGCCAAAGAATACAAACATAGGAACTCTCGGAAGGTGGGAAATGATTCTTTACAAGAATATTTAATTCTGAGGTTGACGAAATTCCCCGAAAAAAAAGAGAGTTCTCAAGGAATCTGAATCTTTGAGGAAATCAATCTCAAGAGGATTAACACTTCCCAAGAAGTGCAAACGAGACCCAAGAAACAGACTCGCCTAAAGGACAGAGGCATAAACCTTTAAATATTTCGAAATATCGTAAGTCAAAAGAAAGCCGAATCTTTGGGAGAAAAGATCTGAGCCGTTTGATCATAGTGTAAAGAAAGGACCTCAATTGTCCAATCCGCGGGCAAAAAGATCGTGGCCATTTGATCAAGGTAAAGTGCACTAACATTAAAGGTTTGAACATACACAGGAGGAACAAGGTCACAAAATTCCAAAATCATTGGAACCGTCCATCATGACAGGACATGTGGCAAGAGATCAACATTTTGCTGGCTCACAGAGTGGAAAGGTCAAAGAGCAGAGTTGTGAGGATTCACGCAGTGCGAATTCGTGAAAAGTTCACAGCTGTTGATCGTTCCAAAATCATCGAGACCATCCATTGTCAAGGAGGGCACATGGTGAGAGATCAACATTTCGTTGACTCATGAATCGAAGGAGTGAAAGGTTGAGTCACGAGAACTTGTGAAACGTGAAATCACAACATGATCTGAGCCATTGATCAAAGGGGAGATCTGGACCGTTGATCCAATGCCATCGCAATTTCGTCTATCGGGAGAATGGAGGCAAGGAGACTCCAAAGTTGCGAATTGCGAAATCGTGAAAAGATCACAATCACTGATTGAAGGAGGGATTTGAACCGTAGATCTAGTTTTGTCGGGACTTCACAACTCGGGAAATCAGAGGTAAGAGTTCGGGGAACTCGCGAAACCCAAAACCACGAAGATTTGATCTGAGCCGTCGGTTCAAAAAGAGATTTGGACCATTGAGTGTCTAGGGAGATGACTCATGAAGTGTGAACCCACGAGACGGGAAATCGTGAAATGAGAAATCACAAAGTGCTCGAAAGATTGGCCCACGATCATAGAGAAGGGTCATATCGGTGAAGTGTGATAGAGGGAATAGCATGCGCTAGGATCCTGTCAAGATTTCAGAAGTTGGGAGAGTCAGAGTGACTCGTATGTAAAGGTCCGATATGCGGAGTCGCGACGCGCCTTTCGATTAGGCATCTGGTCACAACCTTAGTCACATAAAGGGAGGGTTTTGAACAAGAGAGTTAGTATCTAAACATGCTGAACCTTAAAGGCATTAAGGTAAAGCTGCAGGTTCTATATAACCTGTGCTTTAAGGGAAAGAGGGCATGTTAAGTGGATTTGAGGTTCTTGAGGGCCAAAGAGTCAATCAGACCCAGTTTCTTGATCGATCCAAGACTGGGAGGTCGCACAGTCTTTAGGAGAGAAGGGGGGTCTGCATCATCAAACATTTCAAAAGAGACTGCAAAGAAGATAAAAAAAAAATAAGAAGGAAAATAATGATTCTAAGGATGAGTTTGAAAAATCATCTCAAGAGGATGGTGGAGATGCCTTTGTTGCATCTTTGGAAACCCATGTAGGTCAGAGTGTGTGGTTGATAGAATTTGGAGCTTCTTCCCATATGAATTCCCATCAACACTAGTTTTTAGTGTATGAGAAATATGATGGTGTGATGGTATACCTTGGTGATGACTCTCCTCTCAACATAGTTTTCCATGGTAGAGTCTTGATCATATTCCCTAAGGGTAGAGTGAAGGAAATTAGTGGGTTTTTGTACATTATGGGTCTGTCATAGAACCTACTATCAGTAAGAAAACTTAATGATGTGTGTGTACATGTTGTTTTCTCTAACAATGGGTGTAAGATGGTACAAGGAGCTATGGTGCTTAATAAGGGTGTTCATGAGGGAACTTTGATATAGCTTGATGTCTGTACCATTCAATGTAACAGTTCTTCAATTTCTACAACAAAGAGCTCCATAGGATCTACACCTTCACAATTGAAACCTATATCTATTTCTAATGGTCATGCTTTCTGGGCACCTAAACAATATGATATGTATATTTACATAGTAACAATATTTTTATATAAATATCATATGTGTAACATTTCTATTTATCTCTAAATATAATATGTCCTTTTTTCATATAACAAATCTTATATTGAATATACATCTCAATTCTCTCTTTCATATGTATAGAGGTATTTCATTTTTATTTAACTAATATATATTATTATTACATTATTTGTTAAAAGTTTATAACTTATAATCTCAAAATTAAAGGCAATACACCATATCCTATCCTACTCATAGAAGCGAGCCTTCCCCCCATTGAGAGCACAACTGTGATAAAGAACAAGATAAACAACATGGATGAAAAGAGGCTCCCCAAAATTGCTTCAGTTTCTAGCCAAAATCATCAACGACTCAAGCGAAGATGGCATAATGATGCCAAGTCTTGACTAAATAATTGAGGAATAAAAGATGAAGTTATTCATCAAAATATCGGTGATATAAAAAATATTGTTCAAGCTAAATTTAAGGAGAATATATGATGTGATAAATAATTAGAGATTAAAAGAAAATCAAGATATTATAAGGAGGTGGTTAACCCTAATCTTGAAGATCAAAAGTGTCTCTATGTTTTGACTAACATAAAGAAGATAATCAATATTGCTAAAATAAGAACTAATTCTCATGAGCTGCATAGTGAAATTGGGCATTGGACAATCCCCAAAACACCATGGTAGGAAAGAATCTATCACCTTTTTGGCACACACATGGTTGAAGATGAAAATCACTTTCTCCTAGGGTGCCCTACATATTTTTTTCCAAGGAAATCCTTGCGGAAAACCCTCCAAGTACTTCTCCATGATTCATTGATGGTAAATGGGGTAAATCGCCAGCCCAGATTACAAGGCCTAACCCTAAGGGGAACAAGAGAATCAAACCTATGACCCCTCGAATTGATCATTGGGGGAAATATCTCACGCCTAGTTCAAGACCACTTGAGCTAACCCTTGGGGCTATAGAGCACCCTACATATACCCAAATTAGATCTCAATTTAAAAATATTTGTCACAATACCGACCTTCCTAACCTTGTAAGTCATCAAAACTGTAGTGATCTTGAAACGCTTCTCTTAATGCTTTTCAAGCATCAAAATAACATTTTAAAGAAATCCAAATATTCTCTTTTCTTAAAGTTCGATAAACCTATTTTAATCTCAATGGATGTTAAACATCATCATCATCATCATATTTTTTTAAAATCAACATATAATAACATAAATATTACTTATCTCTATATTATTATTATATTATTTATGGTAAATATTATATATATTTTTAACATAAATATTATTTAAAAAAGAAACTTTCTATTTTGTTGAGTTCTAGACCTAATACCAATACCTTTTAACATTATAGAATATTTTTTAAAATTTTGAAATTAAAAAATGTACACGTGTTTTTAAAACCATAACTAACTATGCAAGTGCGTTGAAAATGAAGAGGGCTACATTAAAGAGGAAAACAACATTATAACGAAGAGAAAGAGACTTATTGAATATCTAACATTTGAAACGAAGTCATTTATTTTGAATTCTCAAATAAATGAAATGGAACAAGGGAGGGAGAAAAAGTTTACTTTAGGCTTACTAAGGGAGCGGTAGATATACACGTTTTGAGAATAAGGTACAAAGGGATACCCATGCACAAATTGATTGTTAAAGGATTTTTAAGGTGGGATGCATAAGTGAGAAGGGTGAGAAATGGTGAAGTGAATTTGTGTTGCCTATTTTAAGAGGTGTACATTGCTTTAAAATAAGATTTTAAGAGGTGTACATTGCTTTAAAATAAGATTTTAAAATAAGATTACACATGTTAGTCAAGTATGAGGTTTTAATTTTGGTAGAAACTTATTTGGAAAATAATGCGCCAGATGATTTTATCATTAAAATAGTTTAATTTAGTTATTATTATTATTATTATTATTATTTAAGAAAACACTTTTTAGAATTTAAAAGTGTTATTTTTCAAAGCTGAAGGTTGAGTACGTAAAGGCTGAAACATGTTAGTATGTTTTTATATGAACAACTCACCATAGTTGGGGTACAAGTATTGAGGGTTAGAGGAAAATTAATGTATGTTGCCATAAGGAACTTCCAGTAACGATGTTTAAAAGAAAGGGTTACATTAACTTTCAATTTTGTATTATAAAAGGTTTGGTGAAATATTTGTTTAAAAGAAAGAGTTACATTAACTTTCAATTTTGTATCATAAAAAGTTTGGTGAAATAATTGTTGAAATAAATTAAGTTAATTCAAGAATAATAAATCATTAATAAATTTGACATTAATTTATTAAGTTGGATTTGTATAACAATATAAACAAATTTAATAAAAAGGAAAAATATACTTTAGAAATAAGTGAAAATTCTAACTCAAAAGGTTAGCAAAGGGTTATTAAATATAATATATTATCGTCTTATCTTGTTGAGGTATAAAAGTGAATTGAAAGGGAAGTGTTAAGCATATTAASTGAATAGAATACTTTGAAGAACTTAGTGAAAATTCTAACTCAAAAGGTTAGCAAAGGGTTATTAAATATAATATATTATCGTCTTATCTTGTTGAGGTATAAAAGTGAATTGAAAGGGAAGTGTTACGCATATTAAGTGAATAGAATACTTTGAAGAACTTCATAGAAGTTTTCATGTTTTGTGGGGTTTTATTTGGATTATCTAAGATTTTGATGTGCCTAGTCTTGGTTGTATGGAATGAATCCAATAGTATATGCTATAGATAATGATTTTATGAAGAAGTGTAAAAAAAAATTATTATCTAATATAATTTTTGATTGAATTTTCTTAAAAATAAAAATAAAAAATCATCATCACGATATATATAATAATATAAAGTGATTATATATAATCATAATCCATATATTATATGGTTATAAAAGTGAAATATATCTTTATAAAAGTGATTTTAGAAAAGAAGAAGATAAAGTTTAAAGAGGATCATATTTCATCATATTTCATATGGTATCGAAGAAAAGAATGATTAGTTAATAAAGGGCAAGAATCATATTCAGTATGGTCCTGTATAATAGAATGGTTATTTAATAAAGGGCCTTTTGAAATTCATAAAGTTATATGTAACTTATAAAGGAGAAGGTACTTTTAAAAAGTGAAAAAGTGAATATTGATATAGAAAATATATAAAGGGTTAAAATGAATTTTGACAAAAAAAGAGAACGAAGATTTTTTTGAAGATATTTTTATCTTATGCATATGATTGTATGATTATTAGTTTTTAAAGGGAGTATTCAAGAAAAAGAGATTAGCATCATTATTGATGTGAATCATAAGGAAAATTATATTAATGTTGACTTGGCAAATCAATTATTAATTTCAAAGCCAACTATAATAAAAAATAAACTCTTTTGACAAAAAACAATATGAAATTAAGGAATTACAAGTAACAATTGATGGTTATAAATTCATATCCAAATTCAATTTTATGCCTATATTTGATAAAGACATTGACATAATTCTTGGTTCAATCTAGCTAAAAACACTGGGTACCTTCATTTTAAACATGAAGAAATTTTTGGCATTCTCCTTCAGAAAGAAGAAGATAACATTGTAGGATGTTACAATGAGATCATGCTTAGTGGCACACTCATCATAAGACCCAAATGATGCATTAGAAGTGATCTTTCAAGATAACTAGATCTCAATACAAATGTTGTAGGATCACAAAAAACAATTTGACAAGGTTGTCGTTGTTAAATATGAAGAAATTTCTCGCCTAAAAGAGCATGGTAAAAAACTACTTGCACAAATCAAGAAGTCAAACAATAAAATGCTTTGCAATCGGAATTTAGAACAAGAGAATCAAGATCTCAAGAAGAAATTATAAGAGAAGGACGAAGATAAATCTTCCCCTAAAGAAGCTAAATTTCATGAACAAATCAAAGGATTAAGGGATGAGAAGTCAAAGACTTAGAAACCTAAATGTTTTTTTGACAAGTTAGAAAATGACGAAGAAATTTTCCACCTAAGGAACCATAATTGTAGTTTTGTTGCACAAATCAAGAAGTTGAAGGATGAAAAGAAAACACAACTAAAGTTAGACCAACGTGTCAATAACGAACCACTAGTTGATAAAGAAAGAATGAATGACCCCATTGAAATAATAATGTTATCAGATGTCAAAGTATGAACGATGGAAATTCCAATTATACTTTATAACAAATTTCTAGTGATCAATGAAGCAACTTAGATATATGAAGAAGACACAATACCAAAAGTTAATTAAGAAAAAATAACAAGTATGAGTCTAAGGAAATAACATGTTACAAAGACATGTTATCGACATCTTAATCGCAAGAGTTGATACTTTAACTAGTCAGTGTATCAACATTGTTTGAAACAAAGACAATATTCAAACTATATTTCAAAGAATATTAATCCTAGTACAATTTGGTCTCAAAGTAGAAGTCATTTTGGGAATCACAATACAATAGGTCGTTTCCAAGAACCCTATAAACACACCATCCCACAAAATATTGAATTAGGTTGGTTAAGTCATTTCACCATTCGACAATTTTTCTCAATGATTAGAAAATCATATCATCTTATGTCGTCAACCATCACAACATCAAAGAAAGAAGAATCATGATAAGTTATTACAAGTCAAAATAAGAGATAACAATTTTCCATTAATATGCTTTGAGAACAAAGCATTTATAAAGGGCAAGGAAATGTTATGTATATAAAAACAAATATTATTCATAAATGTATATACCTAAAATAAAGAACTTAGGATATTAATTATTAAAAGTTGCATCACATAAAGACATGACTTTACATACAATGTCACTTTGAGGCCTATAAATACCAAGGCTATTCATCATTGTAAATCATCATCTTTTATTCACTATTAAATATTTTTATTACTTGCCCTATATGGATTTTAATCTAATGTCCTTTTTACATTGGATGTTCAGTAAATGAACCTTGTTCATATTCAATAAATGAACTTTGTTTGTTTTGTTTTTGGACAAACCCTGGGGTGGATTTCCTCTCTTCTCCTTCCAAAAATGGTGCATCATAGAAACAATAGATGTGTAATGTGTGATTTGTCTAAATATTTTGAGTGTAGTAAGAGATGCAAGCCTATTAGAGAAATTTTGAGGTAAAAAATAGACTTAAAAAAAAAAAAAGTGTTATTAACATTAACTTTAAAAGAATAGGATTCAAGGTGATGATGTCACCCATAAAGGGAGAATGGTTTTGGAAGGAAAGAAAGAAAACCATTTTTTTAATCATATCTTCGACTTGTCTCCTTATAGGTTTACTCAAATTTCAAGTGTAGGCTCTCATTAAATGCATAATTTAATTCCACATCCAATGAGATACTGCACTTGAGATTTGAGATAACCTATAAGGGTACAAGTTGAATATATGATTAAAGAAAGTAGTTTTCTTTCTTTTCCTTTGAAAATCATAACTCTTATTTTATTATTTTAACTATTTTTTTTATTATTTTCCTTAGGAGGCCCATTTTAGACCTCAAAATTTCTCTAACTAGCATGACATATCAAAGGCATAACATTTGGTGGTGTCATCCAACCTTCAGTGACATGGAAGAAAATAAGAATGGGATGAAAAATTTACAATTGAGTATCAAGAAAGAGCTCATTTTGTTATTGAAACAATGGTTCAATTAAAGAAACTTCAAGAGCTAGAGCAAGTGATGAGGAATTTTATGTAAATCTAACAGAAATTTCTAGAGTTATATTTGAAGGTGGATTTGGTGTTTTTACTTACCTCTCATCTTTCTAATTTTCTAAAATTTCCTAAGGAGGTACCTCATGCCCTCTTTCCTTTAGAATTTCGTGATAGTATCACCTCCAAGGATGAAATATAGAATATTCAACTTTGGCCCATGCTGGCTTTGGAAGTTATTCGAGAAATAATACATCTACATGACCATACACTAGCCAAGACTATTAGCTATGAGGACAACATATAAGAAGACCAAGTACTAGGAGACACCCTTCATGGGCTTGCATTTTAGTTTTGTTTGAATAATGTAATTATGAGTAAAGTTTTTTTTAGATAGTTTATTCAACATTATACCTATCAAGTATTTTAGTTTATAGTCAAAATAGGGAGTGATAAAAAAATTTCAACCATCATTAGTAGAATTTTCATCTAGGTTATAATTCGTTTTCTAGATTATAAGACAATGTTGTACAACTAAGTCACGGGTTTTTATCTAACACAAAATTAACCATTATTATAAACAAAACATAATTATAAACTTTCAATAAGCTACCAAATATCAATAAACAAAGAATATTAGCTAACTTTGTGTGTTGTGAGGAAAGAATATAAAAAGATTGTTGACCCATAAGTGTGATAATATCATATATTTCTCCTTGCATATTCCATTTCAATTGTTCCTCCACACTTAGAAAATTTCAAGATCATCAGGGGTTCCTAACGTATTTATCTCACTAGGCCTAGCTTCCATGACCCACATAATACCAACTTAATTTCCGTGACCTTCATTATGCTCTTATACTTAGATTTGTTTGGAAGAATATGTTCACTCGCAGGTATATATCATTATCCAGATTCTCCCACTGTCTTGCTTGTCTTCTTACCTCTCTTATCCGTTGTCTTGCTTGTCCACTCTCCCAATTGTTTGTTGTTTTGCTCGTCTACTCATCCCTAGCATTCGATAATCCTACCATTCAATCATCTCGTCGTCAAGCCACTTACTCCGACATCCGATGCCCCGCTCGTCCGCTATCCTACTTGTCCACTCTATTGATCGTTTGCTACCCCACCATGCTTTACGTCTTGTCTTGTCATGTTTCCCAACATGCATTAAATTATACTTTCTGGAAATGACTACCACTCGTATAAGTGTTAATACCGTTATCAATGATGAGATTATTGATACAACTTCCCATAAATTTTAATACTAATTATCATTAAAAATACTTGAGTTAAGAGCCCCAAAACATGTTAAGATAAGCAAGTGTATTTCAATAATACCAATTTGAAAAGAGTCGTTCATTAATTCCTTCACCTTGGTTAACTATGACATCTCGAAGAAAGGAACAATTCTGCGAAGATACTATCAACCTTTTGGGATAAGAAGACCAAATATTTCAATGGTCACATGCCTACATGTACTTCTCTACATTACCACCCATGGAAAAGAATTTGAACATGATTTGGACATCAAGAATTGCATCAGTAGGTTTTGTTCCAGAAGTTTATGATTTCAAGGAATTAATTTCATGGTGTATTGAAAAATTTGATAAGGAATGAAGAATTATTCAGTTATAGGAAGAATTTCCAATCTCTTTAGTTCCCTCAACTTTTAAAAGAATGTTCAATCTCCTTGAGCCGATGAAGATTTTCAAGAGTGCTAAAGTTGAGGACTGTTCGAAAACACATGCATTCCAACAGAGGACGAACACCTTCAGTAACTCACACAACCAGATCAAAGATCAACACACATGTATTTTGACATGGTAAAACCCCTACTAGGAAACATCCAAGCCCCAACCAATGCGACCACTTGGAGCAATTTATTAATGCAAAATAAAAATATTAGAGAGAGATTTTACAAGAGAGTTTCTCAAAATCAATCATTGATAAATGACCCTCCATGCTCTTTAAATAGATATCATGGACAAATCAGGTGCTAAGCCATGGATCAATGTAGCTGTTAAGGTCGAGGAGAATATGAACCATCAGATCACTCTATGTCAGGAACATATTATGACCGTCATATTTTCTCACTACAAATGAATACTGATGCATACTAAAGAAACACACTTTTACCCAATGACACATTAGACCAAGTAGATCTTAACTATCTCCTAAGTGTCTAAATATCCTAACATCCTCCCTTAAGAAAAACTTGGGATATGATTGAAGGATTTACAATAGTGACACAATAGGAGAAGGAAGGAGGCATTGGATCATATCCACCCTTAATGACAACTTCCTGAATGCTTAATATAGATCTAAGTTTGGAAAACTTTGCTTCTGTAAGAGACTTTGTGAAAATTTCTGCAACTTGATCTTCTGTAGGGAAAAAGAGCACTTCAATAATTTTATCATGAATGAACTTTCTGATGAAGTGCATGTGTAGATAGATGTGTTTGATGTGTTGAAGTTGAACTTGGTATTTGGTGAGCTTGATGGAATTTTTATTGTCACACCAAAGGTTGGTCAGATGTTGCTGATGGAATCCAAACTCTGAAAGGATTTGTCAAAGCCACAAGGCTTATTGACTTGCATTTACCATTGCTCGATACTCTGCTTCTGCTAAAGAAAGTGCAATAGCCTATTTCTTATTATAGGCCCAAGTAATAGGTCCTGAACCAAGGTTGAAAACATAACCTACAATATACTTCCTATCACCAGGGTCATCAGCCCAATCTGAATCAATGAAACCAACCAATAAAGTTGTCCCCCCTAAACTATAATGCATCCCAAATTGAACTGTACCCCAAACATACTAAAGTATCCTTTTAGATGATTTCCAATGGATTTCATGGGGTGTTTCCATATACTGGGCAGCAAGACCAACAAAAAAGGAAAGATCAATATGGGTATGGGTCAAGCATATGAGGCTATCAAATGAATGACAATACAAAGTGGTATCAACTTTAGGAGAAGTACATGTGGTAGCAAGCTTGACTCTAGACTATAAGGGATAAGGGGTTGGTTTAAAATATTCCATGTAGAAGTGATGAACAAGGTCACAAGCATACTTAGACTTGGAAAGAAAAATTCTTTCACTGGCTTTCAAAACTTGGAGGCCAAGGATATAGTGCAAAAATCCAAAGTCTATCATTTCAAATTTCTTCTTAATGTTGGTTTTCACATGGTTTAAAATTTTTGTGTCACTACCAGTAAGGATAAGGTCATCAACATAAATGACAAGGATTATGAGATGGTTTTGGATGTATGGGTTGAACCGGGTTCTACCTTATTTCTCCAACAAAACCCTTTTCACCATTGACCCTTCTAGTAAACCATAAGGCTACACCGTGCACAACACAATATCACCCGAGATGGCTTATGGGTGACTACATGACGCAGATGTCTGCAGTCATGGAAGGGATTGGGGATTTTCTTCTTACTTCTCTTCTATTTTAACATATATTCTACCATAACATTCACCAGATCTCCTACTTTATCCATTCCATGATCTACATTCTACATAATTATACTAGTGTGCATTGTAAATAAACCCATTCATTCATTTAAACATGCATTTATAATTGTAGAAACAACAAAAAGAATTCAGACACATTGCGACATATGATTTTACCATTGTTCACCCCCCTAGGCTACGCCCACAAATATCTTCTGCTTATTTCTTATTCTTCATCAGAATGGTGCTCCGCGCATTACATCATATGGTTTAAGAATGGTGCATGTGAGTTTGACCAATGTCGCACTAATATCCACAACTTGTGACCTGACCCTCAATTACATCTCAAAACCGACTCCATTATCTCCTCAAATATACGACCAAAAACTGATCATACCAAAGACTCAAGACTCAAAAGGGCTCTCCAAAAATAAGTTATTCTCTCTCAAAAAAGACACCTCCATCTACCTCATACATCTTCTATTTATAATATAAAATGGGTAAAAACCCTTGCATTATGACTAAAAAACCCAAACTCTAATTGGACTCCACTTGTCCACTTTGTAACTTCCTTCCATGTGGCTGGTCTTCGATCCAACTGTTCCTTACACTGATCTTCCTTCTTTTATGGCACGTTTCTTACTTTTCCTTTTGTCGCATTGGTCTTCCTTCTTTTTTGGTGTGCATTGTTTCCTTTGGTCCATTCTTCCTCGCTTATTGTGCTTAAATCCCAAAATTTCCTACTCCAATAGGCCCCCAACACTAACTTGTGGCTCATCCTGAGCCACTCAGGTCTTATGTTCCTTCTGCAATGATTTCTCCAACTCCTGGAACTAATTTGCCAGTGCATCCACCTGTTTCTTGGCCTACACACTTTTCTCTAACAAGATCTCCACGAACTGCGCTGTGATGTGCTCCTTCAACAACTATATGTTTTTTTAATGTACCTGTTCCATTATGGATTTCTCCATTTCCAATGTTGTTATCATCTGTTCTACTTGTTCTTATAGGGGATCCAACTGATCCTGTTTGATCTTCCATTCCTCCTGGATTGTCTTTACTTGTATGATTTGCAACTTATATAATGTTTTTTTTGGTATCCTCGCTAATACCAACTCTATTTGTTCAACATCCTTGATTTGTGTCTGTGCCAAGTCCTCGTATATTCCCAGAATGTCTTTAGTAAGATTAAAATTTTTACTGGCCAATGTATTTATATGCACTTTTGCTTCCTCACTCTACATTGTTTCCAGACTTTCATGCTCAAAGGAAAATGTAACTATGAAATTTTGTTGTATCTCTTCCGAGTTTGTAGTTTCTCTATGTTGTTCCTATTCTGTGTACTTGCTCTTTGGAATGCCTTCCAGTGTGTGAATAAAATGATGTGGCCATTCTTCTGGTGGTAATAATCTTCATTGAACCATGCACTTATATATATGTTCTTTAGTTTTTCCAAATCCCTCATATTTCTCCTCATATCTATGTTCCTAATCTGTGCCGAATCTGATGTGCAGTAACCTTTTGCACTATAACCAATTGTTGATATTCTCCTTATGTGTACCCCACCATATTGCAGGTGTAGATTTCAAAGCAATATCTAATGCTGGTAATATCTAATTTTCCATAACCTCTAGCTCAAACTTCAGTAAAAATTCTTCTAAGTCGTTCAGACCATAAAAAATAGGAGGTTCTCTTACCTCTGTACCAACCCATCTCAACACGTGCATCATTTTGGCAAATTTCCTGGTAGATAATTCATGTAGTCATTGCTACCAATTTTCCAGACCCGTTTTAGTGTAACTAAGCATGCCATCTACAGTTGGGTTGATATAATCCTCTTCGCGCATGATTGTTCTGTATAACTGAGTTACATCTTATGTAATAATATTGTCTATCATAGGTTCCACATACCTTCCTCCTTATAAGGGATCCAATGTCGCAATAAATCTATACTCACCTTATTCAAAGATCATCTTCCTTATCTTCAAGTCAATAATAGTCTAGTTATCAAATTCCCAATCCAAGCCCAACAATGCTGGATATGACGAAGTATTATCTACTATGTCAATGACTTCAAAGTTTTCCATGGTGCACACACCATCTAGATATACTGGAATCCCATTCAATATACCAATTGGAACCACTCTATGCTGATTTTCTAACTTCAATTGTATAGGGGAATACCCCAATCGAGGTTCTCCCATAGCTTCCCATGTCTTCTTTGGCAGAACATTGACTCCAGACCCTAAGTCTAGTATGATATCCCCCATATTGAAATATCCTATGTTGGCATTCAATACGAATTCCCTACCTTTTATTCTCTTCTTACATACCTAATTCACTCTTTTTACCTCTTCTTCCCCATAATTACACTTTCCTAACAAATTCTGTAGTACTTGTAATGAATTTTTATCATTCAACAATTTTACACATGATCCCAATTTTTTTTTAAGTTACTTATTTATTCTGAAGGATTCTCTTTGTTGGTATGATCAAATAATGAAGGCATGTCATACACTGGTCTCATCTTCTAGTTTTGTCCCTGAAGTAGACACAATATTTTCTTTCAAACTCTCATGTCTAGCTTCTTTGAATATCTCTTTCTCTTTGCACGCATCAAAATTATTTTCAGGCGTTGTATTCTTCCTGACCCACTGGTACTGGTGCTGATCATTCTTGGATGCATCTTCTCCTGTCTTAGCTCCACCTCTAGTAACTATGTTAATCTTCTTCTCTTCCTCTTCTCCATTTTTCACCCCAATCCATTTCAGGTTTTGATTGGTTTGGTTCCTCTTGTCTTGTATCTTTATCAAAAGTGTTGGAAAATCTTCTGTTTCATGGTCTGCTACGCGACAATACATACATGTTGCAGGTGGTTGTGGGAAATCCCTTGCATAGTTCCTTGGTTTTTGGAAGTTATGAAAAACCACTGGTCCTCGACCTCCTCCAAAGCCTCTTCCTCCACAACTTCCTCCTCTGAAGCCTCCTTTGTTTCCTTGATTATGTTCGCACAATGTATTATACTGAGGTCCCTGATTAACTGCAACTCCGTATTATTGTACTGTGGTGGTGCTCCAAACTATTGTGAATTGTTGTACTGCGATTGTGCGAGATTATACTGTGGCTATTGCATGTTGTCTACGGGTGTTTTGCAAATTGTCCTGTTACATGTTCATCCTGCACCATGTATGTATCTGCAATCCTTTCTTTCATTATCTCCAAGGTTCTACAGTCCTTGTCTTCATGTCCAACTTACTTGCAAAAATTACAAAATGTACTCTTTTGTACTGTCTGATACTTCTGCATCAGGGGGCAGTGATAGGGACATGCCCATGTGTTTTGAAAACCTCACACCATGGTCCTCCTGAAGCTAAAGGGTTTGTCATACCCACTCCAATATACTGTGCAAATAATGGACACTCATTCTTATGATGGCCTTCTATCCTGCACATTGTACACCAGACATATTATATTTTCTCCTTTCCTTTATTCTGATTTAACGGGAAGGTCAAGTTCTTCAAATTTTGTCTCAACTCTTCCATAAATGGGTCTGTATGTTTGTACTGATTTTCTTCTAATTATAAGGCTGCTTGCAGAGCCTCAACCTGACTTTGGAATTTATGTTGTCTCAAAGGATACTTCAAGTGTGGCAACATAGAATTAACAAACAAATGTCTATGTTGTGTATCAATAATAGGGTACTTTAACTTAAATTTTAGTCTTTTGAACTTCTGGTCCACCTCCTAGATTGATTATTCTGGTTTTTGCTTAATCTCTATCATTTCATTCATAAACTGGTCATAATATATTCTGAGCTTGGTTTATGAAATTTATTAATTAATTGACTCTTCACCTCTGCTACATTTGTAGGTGCTCCCATTGGATTATTTTTTGCGAGACCCATGTAACATTCTAGTGCACTGTATCTAAATGTGATTTCCAACTGCACAACCTTTGTATCTTCATTTGTAATATGCTTTGCTACCCATATCTTCTCACAGTTAAACAAATTCTTTTTTGGGTCATCATACCCATCCCCTCAGAACTTTGGTAACCTAATAGTTTGATTTTGTCCTGCCATTGTGAAGTTTGTTGTACTACCACCTATGCATGGTGTAGATAACTGAATACTACTTTCTAAACTTGCACTTCTGCTTGATTTTCCACTGGATCCTCGTCCTATAAAAATTCTTCTACCACTAATCACTTGTTGGTTAACCGATTTTTCTTCTTCAGATGTCTTAGTCGCACATGGGGTTGTGGGTTCCACACTAATTTAGATCTAGAATGGAGAGCCTTATTTTGTGCTAGACCCATGACCTTTGGTTTTCCTCTCATATGTGGTGTGCAACATATCCTCAATCTGCCATGTGGTGATAATATCCTCTACCTCTTCCTCATCACTATCCAATCCCTCTCGCTTGGATATTGCCCTATTTGTGTTATTCATCTTATACTGGTAGGGTTGTCTGTTGTGCGCCACACCTATTTTCCTTATGATTTCCCTAGTCTATTCATCATCCATCATGATGGGGTCCATTGCTTCCTTCTTCTGGATACTCTCCAAAGCCTTCTCCATATCTCAGATCTTCCTTAGTGCTTCCCCCAACTCCCCCATGCACGCAGAGTGATATAGATTTCTGATTCCATATTCGTCACGCCTTTATCATGTAATAATATCTTGATCATCATGTAAAGAGACCTAATGTACCTCCCTCTAGGTCCCCTCAAGAAATCCTACTCTGCAGTAGTATATGACTTCGTTGTATCTACTTCAAACTCTGTTATAAATCCTGTAGTAATACTGTCTAACCAAAACTCTACTGAATGCGTGAATTTGTTATTAACCCTTTCCAATCACACAATATTTTCAGTAGTCCACTCTACTAGCTTGATCCAATTAGTTGGATGGGTATCTGTCAACCTCAATATCCACCCCTGTAATAATTCTGGAAAATAACAGAAATGTGCTTCATGCAAATCAGTAAACACATACCTCTATAGATACTGGCGTGGTGTGTACCTAGATCCCTTATTATATTTCTGTGAGAACTGTAATTTCTTTGTCTCCAACCATATTTCAATATTTTGCTTCATAGCATTCCATGGCATGAACATCCCTTTTCTATCACTGCATCTTCTTTACCAAACCCATTGCAGGTTGTCCTTATGAGTTCCAACTGACAAAAAAACCATTTGTTGGATGTATGGGCTGACCCGAGTTCTACTTTAGTTCTCCAACAAAACCCTTTTCACCATCGTCCCTTCTGGTAAACTAGAAGGCTACACCGTGCACAAAGTGCACAATGTAGTCTCACCCGAGATGGGTTATGGGTGACTAGAGGAAACAAATGTCTACAGTCATGGAAGGGATTGGGGATGTTATTCTTACTTCTCTTCTATTTTAACATATGTTCTACCATAACATTCATCATATCTCCTACTTTATCCATTCAATGACATATATTATGCATAATTATACTAGTGCACGTTATAAATAAACCCATGCATTCATTTAACCATGCATTTATAATTGTAGAAACAACAAAAAACATTTAGACACATTGCAACACATGATTTTACCATGGTTCACCCCCCTGGTCTATGTCCACAAAGGTATTTTGATTATTTCTTATTCTTCATCAAAATGACATTGCATGCATTACATCATATGGTTTAAGAATGGTGCATGTGAGGTTGACCAACATCGCACCAAGCTCCACAAATGGCGACGTGACACTCAATTACATCTTAAAGCTAACTCCATTATCTCCTTAGCTATACGACCAAAAATGGATCATACCAAAGACTCAAGACTCAAAAGGGATCTCCAAAAATAAGTTCTTCTCTCTAAAAAAAGACACCTCCATCTACCTCATACATCTTCTATTTATACTATAAAATGGGTAAAAACCCTTACATTATGACTCAAAAACACTAACTCTAAGTGGACTCCACTTGTCCAATTTCTAACTTCCTTCTGCGCAGTTGGTCTTTGATCCAACCATTCCTTGCACCGATCTTCCTTCTTTTTTGGTGTGTTGCTTCCTTTTCCTTTTGTCACGCTGGTATTCCTTCTTTTCCGGTGTGCACTGTTTCCTTTGGTCCATTCTTCTTCACTTCTTGCGCCTAACTCTGAAATTTCCTTCTCCAACATATGGATTCCTACTTTCTTGTTATAGATATTAGGATCAAAATGACATCTAAAAACTATGGTGTCAATAAAAAAGTTGTCCATTTTGGCATACCAAGCTCAAGGAGCTTGCTTAAGATCACAGATAGATTTCTTAAGGTGACATACAAGGCTGGAGTCATTATGGACATAGTCAGGAGGTTGTTCCATGTATATTTCTTCTTTAAAATCCCCATGCAATAAGGAAGATTTAACATCTATATGATGGACCTCCATTTATGTGAGGCAGCAAGGGAAAGAACAAGGAAGATGGAATTCATTTTGGCTACAGGGGAAAATGTTTCATTCTAGTCAATTCCTTCAACTTAGGAAAATCCTTTGACAACTAACCAAGTCTTGTGTCTTTCAAAACTTCCATATGATGCATACTTAGTTTTGCAGACCCATTTTCATCTGACAAGTTTTCTTCCTTTTGGAAGAGGTAAAAGATCCCAAGTATCGTTTTCCATTAAAGAACAATATTCTTCATTCATTGATGTATCCCAATATTGATGACTTGGATCTTCTACAAATGTCTCTAGATCACGAGTCTCTAAAACTTGATTGAAAATAGAAGAGGCTCACTGGAACTGTGAATGTGTCTGATGTTGATCTAAAGGATCACCGACAAGATCAACAACTGCTTCTCATGGTGAATGGATCCATCTAGGAAGCGGTGGTGTTGGTGTTGGTTCATGTTCAATGGACTCGTATGGAGAAAGGTGAGCAGGTGAAGGTGGATTTTCATCCTCACAGTCATCATATGAAGAAGAAACCAGAATAAGAACAAAAGAAGGCATAAATGCCGAAGATGGATCACAGGACGAATAAGACACAATCGCCGAATTAGGATCATAGGACAAGATATTTTCATCAAATTTATCATCTCTTTTAATAATAATTTCATTACATTGTGGTTGAATAAGTTTGTAACCTTTGACATCTTCAAAATAACCAACAAATATAGACTTCTCACTTTTAGGCTGCAATGCTTTCCGTTTCTCATCAGGAATGTGAGCCCATGCTATACTGCCTAATACATGGAAGTGACTTACATTTGGTTTAATTTTAGTCCATGCTTCTTCGAGTGTTATATTTTTAAGATCCTTTGCGGGAGTGCGATTTACTATGTAATTTGCACAGTTGATGGCTTCTGCCCAATACTTTAGACTTAATCCCTTCGACTGGATTATACAATTAACCATTTCTTTTAATGTGTGGTTCTTTCTCTCATCAACACCATTTTGTTGTGATGTATATGGAACAATGTATTGCATTTGGATTCCTTGTGTAGTGAAATAACTTGTAAAATTATTGTTCACATATTCGTCTCCATTATCTATTCTTAACCTTTGAATTTGATGTCTAGATTTATTTTCTACAAGGGCCTTGTGGGAAAAAAAGTTGTCAATTTTTTTTCTCTTAAGTTTCAAGAAGTAAACCCAAGTACGTCTGGAAAAGTTGTCAATGAAATTTAGGAAATACTTGCACCCAAAAAATTTATGCGACCTATCCTTATGCATCCCATGTACAACCTTAGAAAACTAGGGTTACTAGTTTTATGCAGCTCTGAAACTTTCTCTACTTCAGAACTTCACAACTTCAAAAACATGCCATCACATTCAACCTCAGATTCACTAATAGATTTGCCAAAATATAGACCATACCATTCATAAGATAGATATTCAATATAAGTGTGTGTGTCAATGAGAGACTCTTTAAAGTGTATTTATACTTGCGCTAGGTAACCTCTTTCCTGATTTTAATGGTTTCTTGTTACAACCATTTTACCCTTTCACCAAGACTTGTAACCAAATAGGGGCTTCTTGACCACTCTTTGGGGATTCCAACTTTACAAGGCCATATCTTTCTAACTGTGAGGAACCACGTGGCATACCACATATCACTAAAAATGAACTGACATGTACTATCCATCTATGATAGTCTTCCCTACAATTTCACTATCCTTCATGTCCATATTCCTTAATCAACTTCGGGTCCCATAACCACACCTCTGGGGCTACATGTAGACTACATCAAATGTGCCTGAATAACTCACCATCAATATCAATCATACAAATTTCAATCAAATTCCAACATATCTGGACCTCTCCAAGGGTTGACATCAATCTCTGAGATCACTCTCCAAGGGTTGACATCAATGACAACAAATTTTCCGAGCCAACTGTCCAACAAAAAAACCTCTTAACCAATGCGCATGTGCTGAAAATTGTAGACCCAAACAAGGACTTCCTTGTGTGTACGGATGCCTACAAGGAAGGACTCAGAGGAGTCCTCATGCAAGAAGGGCATGTGATATGCTACAAATCCAGAAAATTGAATGAACATGAAATCAATTAGGTGACACATGAATTGGAATTGGTTGTCATAGTACATGCTTTGAAAAAGTGGAGGCATTACCTCCTAGGAAGAAAAAATGTACTTATGATAAACCAAAGTGAGCTGAGATATTTGTTTGACCAACCCAAACTCAATGCTAGAAAAGATAGGTGGATGGATATCCTAAATTAATTTGATTTTGAAATAAAAAATGTTAAGCGGGGGGGGATAGATTGGTTGATTCCCTTAGTAGAAGCATGAAAGTGATTCACTTGGTATTTGTAAGCACCTATCAATCAGACATCAAGGAATGGGTTAAAAGTTCACAAGAGACAGATGAGTTTTTCAAAATTGTAAAGGAACATCTAGAGTAAGAGCGTACATGGATGAAGTATGGGGGCTACAACTATTGGATGATGGCTTGTTAACCTACAAAGTTTGGTTGTATATCCCAAATTGTGATGACTTGAATAGGTTCACCATGGATGAACTACATAAAAGACCATATACTAGCCATCTCGATTATAGGAAAATGATCACAACCACTAAACAAATGTTTTATTGGCCAAGAATGAAAAAGGACATAGCTAATTACTTAGCTAAATGTTTAGAATTTCAACAAGTTAAGGTAGAGCACAAACACCTAGTAGGGTTGTTGCAACCCCTACCAATTCTAGGATGGAAATGGGAAACCATATCCATGGATTTTATCATTGGATTACCTAAATCAACCAAACAAAATGATGCCATCATGGTGGTTGTGGATAAACTGAGCAAGGTTTCTCACTTTATCCCTATAAAAGAAACCTGCAAGGCAATAGATATTTCCAATGTTTTCATGGAATAAATATTTAGGATACATGGTATACCTAAGGAAATCATATTAGACAGAGATACAAAATTTACTTCAAATTTTTGGAAGTCTCTGTTTGCTGGTTTTGGGACTAAATTTTTATTTGATAAAACCTATCACCCTCAAATTGATGGATATATAGAAAGGGTAAACCAATTGTTAGAGGACATGTTGAGGATGCATGTGATGCATCAACCCAAGAAATGGGAAGAATACCAACCACTGGTAGAATTTTCCTACAACAATGGTTATCAAGATTCATTGAAGATGCATCCTTTTGAGGATCTCTATGGTAGACAATGAAATATCCCAATCAATTGGAATTACCTAGTGGAAAAAATAACACTTGGGATAGATATTCTCAAGGAGATGGAACACCAAGTAATTTAGATAAAGAAATTTAATCTGAAAATAACTTAGGACATACATAAGAGTTATGAAGATAGAAATATGACTCATAGAGTGTTCAAAGTAAGAGATCATGTGTATCTCTGAATTAGGCCCAGAATAAGTTCCTTGAGAATGGGAACTTGTGGCAAGATGGCACCTTTGTATTTTGGACCCTTTGAAATTTTGGACAAAATGGAACCTGTAGCCTATAGACTAGCACTTCCTCCCACAATGAAAGTGCATAATGTTTTCCATGTATCGTTACTGAAGAAATATGTACATGATTCTAATCATATAATTGATTGGTCTGTGATCCAATTGGAACCAGAGGGAGAATTCATGTGAGATACATAATGCATACTTGACAGGAAAAAAATCCCACTCAAGAACAAAACCATTGCACAGTTCAAGGTGTCGTGGAAACACTTTGATCTAGATGAATTTACATGGGAAATGGAGGATGCCATGAAACATGCATACATGTTCATTGTTGTACATAAAGATCACAACAACAGGTAAAAAACCAAGGATGGTGTTCCTTTAAGGGGGCGATTCTAACACCCATGTTTTCCCTAGCTTGTAAATATACTTACATTATTACTAAAATACTATGGAAAGGTATATTATGTGTGGATTTTTGGAAATCATGAACATTTGTTAAGAAGGTAATGTAAATGTTATTGTTATTAAATAAAATGCAAATTGTTGATCAATGTATGAAGGTGTTTCCAATGAATATTATGATGCCCGAGAGGGGATAGTGAGGGGAACTAGCAATGGTTGAGATGACCCTTTACAAACCAATACTCTACTGGATTGAACATGCCCACATATAGAACAATCCTCTATCCTAGAGAATTTAATTATCAATCAGGCTGGTAGTTTGGAAGTCTTCAACAAGAATCAATGAGGAGATGGACAGAGAACCCCATCTGGAAAATTCTTGATCTGACCCAAGTATTTGGAAATGGACCCATGAAGTCTTATTGTAGAAGGCAAGAAAAAAGAGGAAAATTGTTGGAAGAAGGAAAATGAGACACACGAATGGGTCTAGAGACCATTTCTAAAGATGAAGAGTGTGTGTAGCTCTCTGGTTCTGAAGAGATATGAGAAAGTAAATTTTTTTGGGTACAAGAAATGTTGGGCATCATTTTCTAATAAATATGATAAATGTGGATGTAGATAAATTGAGTGATTGAGTGAGAAATCACATTAGGCCCCCTTGCTTGGTGGATAGAAGACTAGACTTCCAAGTTCCTATGGGAAAAGGAGAGTAACCTTCGTTCCTTGTTGTTTTTTGAGCAAAAGAAGAACTCTCTCTCATGACATCATACTCTGGATAGAGGGTGGCCACCTGTGGAACATACCAAGAGTAGTTGTGCTTATGGTTGGGTGGAAAGTGGCACACCCTTCAACAGTGCCAACTATTTCTAAGTTTCATATAAGTGTTTTCTGTGTCTTGTATTGTCATGAATGCCATTTTATACTATGGATTTACTGTGCTAGATAATTGCATAATTTATTATCCTTTTCAAATGGTGGAATTGTCACTTTGGTCATTTGGCTGGCTAGGAAATCTGAATTAAAGTTTGGAAAACATATTTTATTGTTGGTTTTCTACTTGTCTTTGTTTGGAAAGGGAAGTTGTTAATAATGGTTTATTACTCAGATTAGGAATAAAGTGCTGGTTGATCACATGTAGTAATCTGTATGAACAAGTCCCCAAGTATCAGTAAAGTCAAGCCACTAAAATCCTCATAGAGAAACTTGGTAATTAGAAAAATGCAATTTATGTTAGAAACTTGAAGGCTGGGCAACTGGCTTTGGTCTCTCTATTGGTATGGAAAATATACTAGACTCGAAACTTGAAGGAAGTTCAGAACCGCGGTTTCTATTAAGAAAATAAGCCAAATGTTAAAGAGAGACAAAGTATTTAAAAAAATAAATAATAATAAAAGAATGAGAAATGCAAATTTGAGTTGTAAATTTGAAATAAATGAAATTTAGAGTTTAATACATTTTGATTAAGTAAGCTTCATTAGATTTTGGTAAGAGAGGAAATTTTACCATGAATTACATAGTAAATTTGATGTCTAAAGGGGAAAGATTTTGGAATAGTAAGTAATCCCTGAAAAATAACAAAGATATGCACATAAATAGGAGATTAGTGAATTCTGGTAAAAACATATTTTTACCATGGAGAATTTTATTTCCAAGAAATGTACTATTCTGGAAAATAATTTGCACAAATTTATAAATGTGAATGTATAATTCTATGTTTTATGGACAAATTTGAACGAATGGTGAAGTCTGGTAACTACTGGTAAATTCTCAACTTTACTATTTAAATGTTCTAATACTTGAATGATAAGGATGGAAACTATTATACTACAGCTATAAATTTTTGTCTGGTGCGTGAGTAATGGAAAACTTGAAATCTTTCCTTCTGTGCAAGATTTTAAATTGTTCTAAGTTTTTCCTAGTTTTAAGAGTTACGCCCTGCACATGTCGAGAAGAATTTTGATAAACATATTCTTTTTATTTATCAAAGGCCTTGAAAATACACTTTCCTTTTCTCTCAACTTATAAATATTTACATTTTTATTAATATTGATCATTTGGAGTACAGAGAAAGGAACACACATTTGGAGTGCTATGGCCAATGGAGTTTGTACACATTATAATATTACACATTCATATTAAGACTCTTTTGAAGTCTAGCCATTAGAGTAAAGGGAAGGGAGAATTTGACCAAAGAGTGAAGCTATCAAAGCGATGACATGAGTTTTAAAAGGTCCCACACATATTTTATAATATTAAACTTTGCTCATTTGTAATTGGTTTTCGGAAAAATGAGAGGAGCACACACATTTAGAGTGCGAATACCTCAAGGAAATGGCCTCATTTGATATAATAATTAAACACGATTTCCTTTTTCCTTTTTGGAGTTGATCATCAGACAAATGAGAGGAGCATGCATGTTTAGACTCTGAAGAGTTCGGAGTACAACTCCGAAGAGTTATGATTATGTTAGCTCGAATATTATAATTTTATAAACATATAATATAATACATGAAGGAGGTTTGAATTACCTAAAAAATATATAATATTAAACATATTTTAATTCCTTTTCTTTCCTTATATATATATATATAATTACGTGAATATTTCTGTGTGAAGTCATAAGCTAGGGTCTTTGATTTATATATTAATCAAGGTTAATAAACCTAAGTATATTACAGTTTAATCAATTATATCATAACATAATATAATTAATTAAAATTATAAGATAATCATTACAAGAGTGGTATTTAAATTAATATCAAAACCCTTTTCGGTATGTAGAATTTCCAAGGGAAAGAGAGGGAAAGTAAATCCTCATTAATTACTAGGCCAGAATTATTATGGTAAATACAAAATGTAATTATGGGGGGAGATGGGGGGGGGGTATTTAATTTGTGGAGACTAATTATCCCTAATGAGTATTAAATAAATAAATACCGAGGAGCGGTATTTTAATAATGTATTGAATCTTGATTAAGTAACTTAATCAGTTTATAGGAAATGGAAAAATGTCAATCTATGGTCAAGTGATCCTTTGTACCCTATGATGTTGTGGTGGGTCCATGTGTCAAGTTGATATTGAGCTATCTGTCACATCAGGAGACAAGTACACGGTTACAGTAGTGGCCAAGGTGTCAAGCGAGAATTCATTACTAGTCACAGGTCCTACATAAGCTAAGTATAGCGAGAGCAAGAGAAGGGTCGTTAACAGTCGTGTGAGTTGGCGACTCCGAAGTAATCAGAGCCGTTGATGTTCCAACCCAAAGGTATGTTGGATATATAGGTTAGATCCGTCGGAGTATGTGTAGTTCGAGAGAGTCTATCAGATTGGTTTAGGTGCAGGAAACCTACTAACCTCTATGGGATGACTTTGATGAAGAGGGAAATCTCTTAACCAATGAACCGGGGAGTCGAATGGGTTAGGTGGTGAATTCCATGTCAATGTCATGTCATATGGCACTAGTGATGAGGAACCATGTGGTTTCCATGTGGCACTAAATATGAACTCAATAAATATGATTCTGGAGACTTTAGGACACTGTAACCTTTGATCCAAAGCTCAGTTCTGAGTATGGATACAGTCGATGGAAATCTCTTGATGAGCAAAAGACAATGGTAGCCTATAGAAGAGGCTTTGAGATGATTGAGGAAAAACAAAAATTTAATACCCCATCCCTTAAAAAGGTACTTAGGGGGTTGGGTGTGTTACAATTTGACCCATTTATTACCATTCTTACCATGTTCCTTCACATGTACACCATGGAAAGATTATCATGTGTTAAGTAGTTAAGTATCATGTATTTCCTCTGTTTTGATGAATTAAAGAGAATTAGACTTGATTTTACTAATGGAGGCTTTTTTATTTCAACTCTTGTAGGAAATTTTGTACTTTCCAGAAATCCGTTAACACCCATGTTGTTGTATTTCTTATAGGGTCCTGTTTCCAAAATTCATTTTTCCATGTTATTTGTATGTAGGTACGGAAGAATATGGAAATTCCAAGACATTGGTTTTGTGAAAAATATGTCCATTTCTCTTAAACTCGAGTGAAACCCTTGGAAAATGAAAAACAAGGGATGTATGGGTGAATATTCAAACAAATTTATTATGTCACCTACATGAAATATGGTAGCGACCACCATCTATAGGAATTACATCAGTACCTTGATGATTTGGATGGTTGCGCCTCTTGTGGAAAAAATTGGGAATATGGTTTTTTTGAATAATAATGTTTTTATGCTTTTGTGTTCTTAAAATGATTCCAACAACTTGCATTGTCTCAATTTAAGCTAAATCTAAGATATGATGGTTGTGAAATCCCTGGGGGATTGGTATTATCTTGTTGTAACCCCTTTATTTTTATGAAAGTTAAGTTGTATGTATAAATATGAGGGGGATATCAATCTTGTGAATTCATTAAGGAGTGAATTATACATCATTGGGGAATGAGGAGGAAGAATATTGTACTCTATAATTTCTGAATATTTGACATGTTGAAATAAAGAGACATTTAATGCAAATTGTGAATAGATTTTTGTATTCTTCTTTGGGTGGTGTGCCAAGGGAGGCATGACCCCCTCTCTCTGGTATACACTGCCAAAATAGTTTGTTTTATTAAGTGCATTTGATTTCTGCAATTACTAGATTCAATTGTGTGATTTTATTTCATAGTTCATTGCTCTCATTTCATTTATTAGTTGATTTCTTTCTTGAGTTGTTAATTTAATTTATTTATGCTTTCACTATTCATTCATTTCTTCCCTTTAATTTATGTTTATGTGTGTTAACGAACGTGTGTGAGTGTGTGTGCTACCAGAAATATCAACAAGTTGCAAACATGGGAATTCTGACAAAGTGAAAGCTATAAGACTTGAACTTGCAACTTTGAGATGTCTAGATTTGGTTTTACATCATAAGATTTATTTGATTTGATTTGATTCTTGATAAGACACAAGAGTCACTTGAATAATTGAGAGAACTATATTGTTGCAATAATATTTCTGATTGAAATAAAAGTATGTAACTGAATAAATTATTATAGCCTCAATAATTAAGTCTAATTTGTGGAAATGATTCATTAAGCAACCTACTTTTGATTTCATTAGAATAATTTAGTTAGCTTCCTAATAATGCACATACAATGTTGGTATCTCACAAGTTTACAAGATCCCAGATTGATAATTTAATGTTCATCAATTTAAGCAATTAAATTGACCAACAGATCCCAAGAGTTCACAAAATGCTCCCTAATATTAAGCAAAATATGTTCTTAACTAAATTCCACTCTCAGTAATGGCTTATCCATGGAGTTCTGAACTCTAGTCTTAATATTTATACTAATTTATGAGCTATTTTACATAATATTAGTTATGGCCATGAAAAGGGTAACATGATCCTTAAAATTACTCATGATTCTACTGGGGTTGAAAGGCTCTACAGTGTAATATCAATGAGGTTGTGATGTGAAGAATTTCATTTCCTTTGTAGTGTTTGTATGGGGATAATCCTTTAATCAGTAAAATGGTGATTCTATAGCATCAACATATATCCAAAATGGTAATTAGGTACAAATAACTCCATATCGTGGCACGATGAACAATATATTTAAATCAAGGATTTAAGTAACTTCCCACACTTCATCACACTTTCTCACCATTAATCCAAATCACAATAATTAAAATAACAAGTATTGAATAAATTTGAAATGGTATTAAGTAATAAGTTGGGAATGTTTTGAGTACATCAAGAGATATAAGGGGAAATATAGATACCAAAATATGAGCAAAAAGAATAATTTGGGGGCTCATCAAAAAGTATCTTTGAACCCCAACAAATGCCAATTTATGTGGCCCTTGAAATTATTAGGAAAAATTGTCTGAAGAAAATGAATGATGATAGCCTCTTGTTTGGAGTAAGATCATTGACATTAGGAAAATAATCCCTTATCGATCAAGAAAAGATCTAAGAGTTTAGGACGAGCAATTAGAAATAAAAATACAATACATAAGATTGAAATGAGAGAGTATGTTGTAATGCCAAATTACAGGTATGTAATTGTGATATGTAGAGAATGATAAGGTTTTTGTGGTGAAACTGATCTATGAAATTCTAGGAAGACATCGAAGAATGAAATGGGCTATAGAGATAAGTACTTTTACTTATCATTGAAGAATGGTTTTTCGCCTCGATTATGATGTTTTTCCCAGTATCTATGTGTTGTGTTATATCACGGGTGTGATGTGTATTATTGCATAATACATAATATTGCATAATACATAATATTGGTATTTGGGGTGATACTATAAATTTGTGAGATATTTTTCATGGTTACGATTTACGATGGATATGATGTGATTGTAAATTATTAAGATATAATAGTCTAAAGTGTTGAGACTATTTAGTAGAAAAAATTTAAGGGACATTTTGATGTGTTAGCACTAGGAGTCACCTTCTGATTGCAAGGAAGGTAAGCCATGTACCCATCAGATGATATGTGAAAGTATGAGTGTTTTTTGAAAGGTCAAATGGAAAAACTTGAAATGATAATATCCTCACCCAGAAACAAGGCTAACATGTAACAGGAAATAAGGTCTTGACTAATTTCAACTAGTAGTTTGGGAGTAAATGTGGATAGAAAGAAGACTTGAATGAGAGAAATGTAAGAGCTACTACAAACATCAGGTCCACAAAACCCCAAAGGAAGAAAGTTTCTTAAAACAAGATCTTCTTGAAATTAGAAACCAAGGAGCTAAATAAACACCATGACAATAAAATGATCAAACATCCATCATATCATAACCACAATCATCCATATGAAGCATTCAAATATGAACATTTAGCATTAGAAGCAAATAGTCTGAAATAGGAGTTGATTTTTATTAGTCAAAAAGTCTTAAGTCCGTTACATACTAGATCAGTTGATTTTTATTAGTCAAAAAAGTCTTAAGTCCTGCTATATACTAGATCGCAATCACTTTATCAAAAATATTAAAGTTTCTTGGGAGCCTTTTTCTACCATCTGAACCCATTAAAACAATTCATTTGTCTACTTATAAAAAGAAAGGGAGGCAACAACTGGAGGTACGAACTTGCCTCTTTTCCTCAAAAATCTCAAAACATTTATTTATTCTAACAACTAAGATAACAACCTATGCTATAAAATAGGGAAGTGTTGGTGACTAAACCCAATCATGCTTCTAACTGCTTTGATCCTCTTTTTCTACTCAACTCTTGTTTTTCCATGTGTCCCTTTGGAGCTTGTAGTTGTCCTCTGCATGCCAACTGCTACTTTTGTCATTTATTCCATCATTGACTTATCCAAAACTATTGGCTTAGTATTCCTAGATCTCTAGTGTTTGCTGGCTACTCCCTTGGGTAGCAATTCTGTGTAGTGCCCCCTAAAATGGAACAAGGAGGGAAGGTAGAGCCTATCGGTAGCGCCCATGTGCTGCATATCTGCGACTACATTTGTCCTCTGTTGCAATATTGAGTAGCGCCTGTGTGTGAACCTGATCTCTATAAGATATTATGCATCGCCTGTGGGTAGCACCTGTGAGTAGTGCCTATATGAAAATTCTTCGTTCTGTAAAATATTACACAACGCTTTTACGCAGCGCCACCTACGCAGTGTCTGCATAAGGGTTTGGGTAGCTATACAAAAAATGCAATGTCTTTGACTCTTGAACGTGTGTAGAGCTGTTTATGTCCTTCCATGATGACAAATCAATTTACTTAGGTGATTTTACCACTGAGTGAAGCTAGCACTTAGCAACAAATTCCAAAATTCATATAGCTAAACACATAGAAGCCTGTATAGGTGGAAAAACTTAGTATGTGCATATCAGTTTACCTTCCCAAGAAGGAACAACTCTAAAAAATGGGGTTTACCACTACCAGCTACTTTGTGATTTTAACACTTAGCCTCACACTCTTTTTGGTGGAAAGAGTGTCTCCAACTAACTCAGTAGACTTATTCTTCTTAGCACTGGTAGGCTTCTTCAGTATAGTTGTTCTCTCCTTAGCTACTATTTTGTCATCCTCAATGGCAGCCTCAACCAACACCTATGAATTCTTTTAGGTTACTTCATCTTGGAAATGCTTCAGTTCTACCTTTAGCTTCCTGTTCTGAGCCTGGAAACCCATGTTCCGTCTGTAAATATTCTTCATCGATTTACGAAGAGGCAAAGCCTTTCTCACTGTGAACCTTGCCAAGTCTAGGGTATGGTTGTAGCGAATCATGAGCTCATTCATATGAGCCAAGTGGACCTTGTCTTTTGCTTTGATATGAGATATTTCTCTCCTTGCATCCCTAATCTGCTTAATAAGTCTTTTGTAGGTCTAGATGCCAAGGGCGTTGGGGACATGTGCAGTCTTAGTAGAGGCTTTTTCTCATCCTTTTCTTCCATCTGTACAGGAGTTTCCTTGCATGTTTCATCAGTTTTCTCAAAACCGTTTCCTGTAAGATTCTTCTCTTGCACAACAACCTTTTCTTTATTCTTCATAAGTTTTTTACAATCCTTCATAGGGATTTCATCTTCCCTCTCCAAATGTCTTCTGGTACCTTTACCCTTGATTTTCTATACATGGGTTTCTTGTTTCTCTTCTACATCATTTTCAATGCCTTTCCATTTCTTCTTCCCTCTCCAAAGGTATTTTGGTACCTTTACCCTTGATTTTCTATACAGGGGTTTCTTGTTTCTCTTCTACATCATTTTCAATGCCTTTCCATTTCTTCTTATGTATAGGGGTTTCTGTTAAAGGCTGTCATTTGAAATCCCCCTTAGGAATTGATGACCTAATGAAAGTTATTTTACTTTTGATTTCAACTGCTAGAGGAGGAGAGGGAAAGATAAGCTTCTTCCCTTTTTTTGATGTCACCTTGGTAGAAGAGGGAACTTCTTCTAACCCTGGTGGAGGTGGTGGTGAGAAATCTTTGTGTGGGGAAGGTAGACTTCCTCCTCAGCTTCCCTGACCTGCTTATTGATTTCTGAAACATGGGCTCTTCCCTTTCTCTTCTTGTTGATCCCTGTTTTAGTACTGGTAGGTGATGAAGAGCCTGCAATCTGTGATTAGGGGATAGGTGTTGGGTCCATCTTGAAGTGAGAAGTGACCAAAAAATTCTCCCAGGAGATCTCTTTCTTTCCCAACTCTTCAGAGACAAGCATCCTGATAAGTCCAGAGTGGAAAAGACTAGAGTCCACATTCGTGGATTTTGCTTGCACCCTATCTTCCATTTTACCTATACTTCTCAGCAGGTAATATGGAATATTCATCTGAACCTTACCAGTAAAATGCAACAACAACCTTATGTGGTAATGATATAGGATGTTAAATCTCCCTTCACAACTAAAATATCTCTGTATGATTTTCAACACTCTGTCAAACTGGTCAATCAACTGATTCCTTGGCACACTCTTAGATAAATCATTGGCTTGGTATTCATGCTTGAAAATATCTTTAACGAAAGTTGAACTCAATACCAAGGCCTTGAACCAATTTTCTCTTGAAATGGGGATCCATGTTGTAGCTGAGATGGAGGCTTCAGTCACCTCAAACTCCAAATCTCCAACTCTGGTTTTCTTGCCATTAAAATTTAGTGAAAATTGTTTTTCTACTTCTGTGTGGCTTCTCTGCATGTTCTGGCAGAAAGAGAGGCATCTTGCTCTTCAAAACATTTCCCTTGCCATGGGTTCTGTGTCAAAAAGGCGCATGTCCAAAGGTTCTTGCCACCTTTGGGTTCTTTCTTCGACTGAGGGGTCTCCATGACTTAGAAAGAGGGTTCTTAATAGGCTGTAAGGGATGTTATTTGACCATAAAACTTCAATTCAAGTCTCAAATTCACAAGGATGGCCCTCCAAATTAATAGTGCTTAGAAAATGAACTTGGCTATGAGAAATGGGCCTTTAGGCTTATACCGGTTTTCAGAGTGTAGACTATGAGTAAGTAATTCCAAAATGACTCTTCTTACAGGATGAAAAGAATCAAAGGATAATCAGAGAGGTTTGAGCAACAACTCTGTGTAGCGCAATGCATACACAGAGGATAGGCTATTTCAAGCCTGTGACTTTCAAAGGCTATGACTAACAACAATAATCGGACTATGGATACGAGTGAAGATGTTTATAGGAATGCAAATATGGCTCCCATACTACCCTACAAGCTTAGCAAACTGAAACCCGAGCACAAACATCCTATGAAAATTAATATGCGAAGGAGGTTGCACATGATACCTGTGAAGTTGACAACTGTTGAGCTCCTCAGTGCTATCTTAGGATGAGATTGAGGAAACTTCAGCCCTGAAATCTCTCACAGCATCAGATTTAATGGACATGCGATCGTTTAATCTGAACTGGAAAACTTACGCAGCGCATCACTGCTGAACTTTTCAAATTTAGAAATCGTTACCAAGGATCATAAATGCAAGATCTTTTGAAAGCATTTCAACCGACTTTTGGCACTGAAAACAAGGGTTAATGTATCAATCATGGAATTTGGAGTGGATGAATGATAAACATGACAGATGCTACAGAAATGCCTGCTGAGTGGGAAACACTCTCCAAATAAAAAAAAATGATTGGACAGGTGAGTGGGGATGATGAGGTATGCATGCGAGGTCATGAGTGAGGAGAGAGGTGTGTCACATCAGCCTGGTCATGGGAGGTATCAACCTAGGGATGAATCACAAGAGGGGACATAAAGAATAGACCATGAGCTCATAAGGGTTTAAGGACAAAAAATTGAATTGTGGATCAACACATGAGCTATGACTCAAAGGTTTAGTCATCCTAAGGGGTCCTATCATAAATAACATTTAATGGATGAAAAATTTATTTTAAAGAGAAAATAAGAATCCAAGGTTTTTTTTAATTTTTATTTTTAACAAAAACAAACTAGGAGACCTAAGGTGACTTAGTGTGATAACATTGGCTCCATAGGGGATGGCATGCCCCCTGTGGGCTGCCAAGAATGAGTAGATTCGGTGCCTTATCCTAGGGCTATGGGGTCAGTTATTGGAACACAAAAATAAAAGAAAGTGATATTTACAATGATGTAAAGATCCACTCCAGGCTTAAGAAAAGTACTTTTTCAGGAAATGCCCATTTACAGGGCCACCAAAAACCTCTTCATTCTCCATATTCTGCAACTTGAAAGTGTTATTAGGGAATAAATTAGATATTTTGAAAGGACTGATCCATAAAGGTTCAAATTTACCATGCTTGCCTTTATCCTGCCTCGATGCATCCCACTTGAGCACCATATCACCCAATTGGAAATCCTCTTTTTTCACCTTCTTGTCAAATGCCTACTTGATCTTCAGTTGATGATCATATAATTTATCTACCAGCTACTCTCAGGTCTACTACACTTCAACCAGCTACTGAATCCTCTTGATCATATCATCTGACTCCCCTTGATAATCTTGGAAGAATTTTTCCATAGGCAAGGTTAGCTGAGAGGGGAAAATGACCTCAACTCCATACACCAACTGGAAAAGAGAAAGGCCCAAGGCCCTGTTTTTTGTCACTCTGTCAGCCCAGAAAGTAAACTTGAGTTTTGAATCCCATGCCTTTTTGTTATCCTCCAACAGCTTCTTAACAATCTTTATAAGACTTTTGCTTAAGGATTCTCCAAGCCCATTTCCTTGTGGGTAATAAGGGGTTGAATGAATCAATGTGATCCCATATTGTTCATAGAACTAAATCAATGGCTCAGCCTTGAAAGATGCAGCATTGTCAGTGAAAATTCTGTTTGGACAACCAAACCTCGCTATAATGTCTTCAAGGAAACCAATGATCACCTTGTGAGAAGCATTCCTGGTAGGGATAGCCTCTATCCACTTAGTGAAGTAATCTGTGGTAGTCAAGATCCATCTATGTTGGCCACTAGAAGAAGGATGAATTTCCCCGATAAAATCTAAGCCCCATTGTTGAAATGGTCCTGAAATTGCTGCAGGCTTTAATGGAAAAGACTTAAGCTGTTGCTTTCCAGAAAATTTATGACATTTAACACATGCTCTGATCTTAGCACAAACATCTGTGAATAGACTAGGCCAAAAATACCCAGCCTTGAGAATCTTGTAGGCAGTAGTCCTCCAAAAATGATGCCCCCCACACAAACTATCATGAAAATCAGACATAATCCTTTGGTCCTCTTGCGGGTCTAGGCATCTCAACAACACTCCCAATGGATCCTTCTAATACAAAATTTGATCAACCAAGAAATACTTTATCAATTTGAGTTTTAATGCTCTCCCCTTGTTCTTTTCCATACCACTTGGAGGTTGTAGATTCTGTGATCAAAATATAATGTCCTTGTACAAACTATAATTTGCCAATGCAGGGATGGCTTGAGCACCTCTGTTGTTTAATTCAGTCTGCTGCTTTTCTGAACATAAGCCAATGAAATTTACTCCCAATGCTGAGCAATTTGATTCAACCAACAACTTGGCTAAACCCTGGCCCTTGACCAATTTGGTAGGCCTGATTTCTAAATCAAATTCAAGGATCTTAGCAATCCATTTGCTACGTTTTCCCTCAATATCAGGCTGAATAAGAATTTCTTTTACAATAGCTAATGGAGCATAAGAAATAACTCTTGAATGCAACACATAAACTCTGAATGACTTAAGAGATTTAACTGTTGAAATAATGTAACTGCGAAGAGCATTCTTATTATTATTTTATTCATTGGATTAAATCCCCATTGCGGATTAATCATGTCATTATTATTATTATTGTTATTGGGTTAATCCCCATTGTGGATTAGTCATGTCGGTAATTGTATAAGGACCAAATCCCCTTTTGCATATTGGTCATCGGACAATTATAAAGGGAAGAACAAGAAGTCGGCCCCAACAGTTACTATTGAAGACCCATAATTAATTAAAGGTGGGTTTACCCACCCAGAGTGAGAGGTCAGCCCTACCAGTGACACCCTCTCACACGTGTCAGTCTTGTATATATAGGAGGCTAGCGCCTCACTTCAAACATACAACTCACTTGCTCATTCTCTT
>SNQJ01S0087438.1:0-24611 GCA_010110895.2 Picea sitchensis
AGGATCCCCATCTACATTTCCAGACGATCTGCCATCACTCCCCAGCATCAACTTTGTCCTCTCATCCTGCGCAAAATCTTTCTCGCTCATGGGTCTCGATGGCTCCCTCTGCCCATAATGGTATGTTGATCTATTCCAATTGGATTCAGTCCAACCTATCAAGCTCTCTCGCTTGGATTTGCATTCCCTTCGGCTCTGAAAATCTCTCCTCGCATCCTTCTTCTTGATTCTTCCTCCCAGTCAACCTCCACTCCCTTCTGCACAGTGCCTGTCCGCCCCTCGCTCACCATAACATCATGCGGCGAAGGTCCAGAGTCCCTTGCACCTGCCCAGTCTGCGCCACTAAAGAACTTCGTGAGCAACTCCAAGCTCTGCAAATAGACTCCAAGCGAATTCAAGAGCGTTCAGGCTCATGACATCGTGAACTCCAACAGGAAAAATAGGTGATCCGTGAAAGCATGGATGAGATTCAGTCTCAGCTGCAGCAACAGAAAATTAGACACAACCAAGAATTGGCAATTGTCTTCAGGGGGGTCAACCAAAATACAAGGCAGATAGGAGAAGTCACCCAATGCCTGGGAAATCCCCAACAACAAGATCATTCTGCAGGCACGGATGAATCGTGATTATCCTCAACTTTACACTCCATTGCTAGCAACGATCAGCACGTCCCAATGGCACCATGATTCTCAGATCGTGTTTGGGTAGAAGAGAAATAGGCTCGGAACTATGCAGAGGCACACCAAACAGAGGAGAATCCAGCAACTCAATGGGATGAACCAGGGCAGCCCTACATCTAGCTTTAGGTTTTTATGAATTGTAAATTTTTGTTGTTGTTAAATAGGTGTATTTCCATTTTCACATGGCAGAACTGTAGCTTATACAGAACAATGGTTGTATCTCTCTCCGGCATAGATAGACACTTTTGCTTCTATGGAAGCAGCAAAGGTGCCCGCACCCTTCCACCTGTATCTTTTTGAATTTTGGTAGTTTTTTGATATAATATAAATACACCCATTTCTATTAAAAAAAACATTCAACAAGTAGCTGAAGTTTTTTAATAGGAAAATGAATGCATGTTTTTTGAAATTTCCACTGAGAATACAAAGGGTTTGGTATGTGATACTATGTTTTATAATGTTGATTTATCCCCATATTCTCTTCGTTAGTATAAACTAAAGAAAAACTTGATGAAGATTAAAATGCTTTGACATGTAATGAGCAACATAGTAGTGTTGGTATACTACTAATCCTTTCTCATTATTGTAGCTCAAAAGAATGCTTTTACATGCAACATGATAAGGATAATATACCTCAGTGTTTACATAATGGTGATACAAAAGGGGATTATGTTGAGAAACTTGTGGACAAGTTCATACAAAGGACACAACTAAGGCAAACATTGAAGAAGTTTGAATGGATAACAAGTAACGGAGACATCCTACAATGTTTTGAAGGAGAGGAAGAGGTCAACAAAGTCACAAATGAAGTAGGGATATACATAGTTGCAACTAGTTTGCCACTTCATGTGCAGAAATTAAATGTGCCAATACCTACCTTCATGAACCAAGAGCTTCACATTAACAAATTTGAAGATCCAATTGAAGTTTGGTTGGAATCTATTCTATCAAAAACATAAATTGCTTACAAAATTTTAAATGCATTGTTATTGGATTGTAAGTATGAATTAAGTATTCAGGTTGGGTCTCAGTTATTTAAGTTGATTATATTATCTTTGACTCAAGACATTCAAAGTTTTCTTTTTATAAACAAAATGATTTCTTAGTTGCATTGGAAAGTGGATTATACCTACCCTGGCTACCTTTGATAGTTATACAAAGGACACAACTAAGGCAAACATTGAAGAAGTTTGAATGGATAATGTATGAAGGAGACATCCTACATTGTTTTGAAGGAGAGGAAGAGGTCAACAAAGTCACAAATGAAGTAGGGATATACATAGTTGCAACTAGTTTGCCACTTCATGTGCAGAAATTAAATGTGCCAATACCTACCTTGATGAACCAAGAGCCTGTTTAATCTATCAAATTTGAAGATCCAATTGAAGTTTGGTTGGAATCTATTCTATCAAAAACATAAATTGCTTACAAAATTTTAAATACACTGCTATTGGATTGTAAGTATGAATTAAGTATCCAGGTTGGGTCTCAGTTATTTAAGTTGATTATATTTTCATCTCTTTGGACTCAAGACATTCAAAGTTTCCTTTCTTTATAACAAAATGATTTCTTAGTTGTACTGATGTGGATTATAATTCCACTGGCCACCTTGATAGTTATATTAGTGTAGAACGACATGTATATAAACAAGTTTTTTGCTAAACGATAATATAGTTTGATTATACATAGTTTAGGGTTTTAGAATTTGTTTTTAATTAATATAGTTAGGGATTTTAACAAAATAAAATATACGCAGGATATAATAAAACTTTTTCTCAATCATCTTAAAGAGTCTTAGTGGAAATGATATCCTTGATTGGTGACTTTATCTCTAGTGTGTTTCCATGATGAGATTGGGGAACATCTTTTAAAAGATTTTTTTCCTTGTGATTATGTTGAAAGGTATGTTATGTTTGTAATCATGTCCTAGGAACTAGTTGGGATGTCAAATTTCTTGAATCATGTCCTAGGAATCCAATGGGATGTCAAATTTCTCAATCATGTCCTAGAACTAGTCAGGGATGTCAAATTTCAAACTAATTATCTTAACTTACTCAAGGTTCCATATTTACACATAACATTAAAGAATAACTTATCTATGTGGATAGATAGTGTTAAGGTTGTGGGGTAGACTTATTTAAATGGGTATACATTATTACGCGATAGTTATCCAACTCCATCTCTACTCACATGTAGAATCAACCCTCTGTTTAAAATATATTATTTCCCTAGTTCAGGAATGGATTAAAGTACAAATAAAATCTGAGGATGGAGAAAGCTGGAAATTCAATTGGGAAATGTAGGTATCTTCAATGGCTGTTGATGCTCAAGGAGCTGTAAGCAAGGTTTGTGATGTCGGGTGACTACACCATAGACTGTGGACATTTTTTGGCAACATAGCAACATTAGAAAACAAGAGAGGATGCTCATTTGTATCTATACTTTTATACTCCTTCATTAAAGTACCCTCAAATTTAGCCATGTCTCAACACATTTGATCATGTTAATGATAAATGAACTCTCATCATACATTGTTTTGAGTAAGGACAGAGAGCATATAGGGATTTGATATTCAAGCTTTAACATATTATGACTGATTATTTTAAGCAACACCTAAGTAGAATGAAAATGAAGAGAAGATCTTTATCTTTCTTAACCAAACTCATTGTTTTCAAGCAGACTAGATCTCTTCAAATTGTCATCATCTCTTATCATTCCTTACTATAGATTCACATTGAGAGTATTGACTTTATTCTCTTGCATTTGGGGTTTCCATTTCGTAATTACACCTTTGGTTCATGAATTAGGCCTTTGTTCTCTTTCCTTAAAATAGCTTGTATGCCTTTGGAAATAGAGGAAGAGTTATTTTAAATAATGTGAGGAACTTGTATTTCCATAATTTGATAATGGATGCCTACAGTATTTCAGTTGATATCTCTATCAAACGCTGAATTATATATGACTAACTACTCCCAAGGTCTACTTTGAAAGATATTTTCCAACAAAAATCTAAGCTTTGTAGAGGTACACAAGTCGTATTGATATTACGACTCTACAAATCCTTGTTGCAATACATACAACTTGAGAATTTTCATTGATAATAACAAACACTTGTATAAGCAATTTAAATAAAATTAGGAATATTGATATAGCACTGGGAAACATAAGCCACTTTGTTTTATTCATTATAAGTTTATTGTGTTTGTATTTTTTTTGGCATCGTGATTCATTCTAGCATTGTCAAAGGATGTATATATATATATAACATTGCTAGCATGTCTAACTTGTTTGAATACAAAATAAATTCTCCAAGAATCCTTTACAAGCAATATAAAGATGAAGAAAACCTAATTACACATCATCGACCGAGAATCCATTGAGTAGCTTAATGAGAATTAGAGGATATGGAGTACTTAGGTACATTCAAATATTCCCTTTGTCTCAAAAGTAGAAACATAGGCTTCTGTACTTAATCATTTAGGTAAAATAAAAAATGTATAAATCCGGCAAGATAACCCGGATTTTATCGACACCACAGAGCACGGCGTCAGGTTTCTTCCAATTCAATATGTAGTAGTGATTGGTTCAAAAATTCATCGGTCGATAGAGGAAAGAAATGGTTCCATAATGGAAAATTGACTCCATGCCCAATGACATAAGGCACATGTTTAAATTTCTTCAGTTCTCAGAGGGAGACACCATCCCCCATTTGGTGTCAGATGTTGTAGCTAAAAAATGTCCCTCTCATTTTTTCAAATTTTGTTAATCCTTGTCATTTGGCTCATGTTTGATTACTTGTAAGGAAACCCTTAGTTCAATTAAACCTTTCCATTGTGATGTCGCCCACCTACTCCCTCAGGGTTGCAGACTTCCGTCTTTGGATCTCTGATTCCCGAGTTCCACGACTCCTTCCCAAACCTCAATGGTCTCATTAGGATTAAACATAGGTCCCCTACCTTCTTGGTAAGTCCGATAACAACTGCTGACCTTCCCTTTCTCCTCACAAGGAAAACTTAGAGTGTCGTGCTAGCTCCATTTGTTTGATAAGCCCTCTCTCTTGATGTGGATCTTTATGATGAGACTCTATAATGCATCATGGCACGCATCACAAGTGGTTTGAGTCAAACCGCTTTGGGTTCCGCACGCTTCTACAAATCCTCCACGTGGTCCTCCTTCTTGGTGAAACCACGGCTTGAATTCTCTTTGGCCCGCCTTCTTCGATAGATTAAAACCCTCAAGAATCCTTTTGTCCCGTGAATGTCACTTGATCACGGGATTCATGATCTTGAAAATAACAATGGATAAATCGTATGATTCAGAGATAAGCACCTCTCCTCGCATCTATGGACTATGTTTATCTCTATGAATCAATGCCGACCTTCAATTCCACTCTGAATTTTAAACTTCAAACTCAACTACCTTTCAGACAGCCAATCTCCATATAGTTGACGCATCCGCTGACACTTGTCCTTTCTCAACAATGGGTTATGTTCTACCTCCTCATCGATTTATCAATTGTCTCCTCTGGTCTCAAATGTGGATTTCTCAGATCCAAATCCAAACCTCTTTCCCAGACTGACTTTTACTCCGAAAGTCTATGATCCATCGACGTAGGTCCTCCCTATCCAACGATCGAGGATTATTTGGGACTTACCTAGAAAGTATGGATTCCACATATCTCCTTTTAAATTCAACGGCTACAAACTCACTTCGGGACTTTTACCCGGAGTTCACAGATTCACACCACATGTCTCCCCTTTAGATCCAAGGCCTAGATATTATTCCTGACTGTCTCCTCATGGGCTCACTTCATCTCATTTCCTCAACCGGAAACCCACTTCAACTTTCCCTGAAAGCCCGAGATCTGTTGAAAAGTGTCTCCTCACAGATCAACGACTATGGTTCTTCAAATATCTTGTCTCTGTAGAGTCCTTCAAGTTTCAAACTCAATTCTTACGACTTGCAAGATCTTCAAATTCATTTTGATCAATCCCCACTACCGAGATTCCCACTGTTCGAGCTCGGGACTTTGAATCGTGTCCCAAACCTGAGAGATCTTCTCCTATGCAGGAGTGCTAAGACTCATGCAGCACCTCCTCTCTATCCTGGACGTCTTTGATCTTCCTTAATTTTGGAAGATTTATCAACTCTTCAAAGGTCCTTAACCTTGCCCTCCCGCAAGTCCCATTCGATCTCATCAACACTTCAGGAAAGTGGATTTTACTTCAGCTCTCTATCCCAGCATTTCGATCTCCATGCACACTTGCATTCCTAGGATTCTGAATAACTCACCAAGGACTTTGAAAAGAAATTATCTTCACCCGCATCCTCCTGATGGTTCTGTGAAGCTCTGTTGGCTTCCTTTGACGCTGGGAAATGGATGGAATGGAAAGGAATGGATGGATGGAAGGAATGGAGGAAGGAATGGATGGAAGGATGGAGGAGGATGGATGGAATGGATGGATGGATGGATGGAAGGAAGGAATGGATGGAGGAATGGATGGAATGGATGGATGGATGGAGGAGGAAGGATGGATGGAGGAAATGGAGGATGGAGGAAATGGAAGGTCGAAGGAAGATGGACGGACGGAGAGGAAGGAATGGAATGGATGGAAGGAATGGATGGACGGAAATGGAGGAAAATGGATGGATGATGGGAATGGATGAGAGGTGGATGGATGATGGTGATGGATGGATGGATGGAAGGAAGGAGGATGGATGGATGGAATGGAATGGATGGATGGATGGAGGAATGGAATGGAAGGATGGACGGATGGATGGAATGGAATGGAAAGGATGGATGGAATGGATGGAATGGAAGGAAGGAAAGGAATGGAGGAATGGATGGAATGGACGGAAATGGAATGGATGGAAGGAATGAATGGCAATGGAATGGATGGATGGATGGAGGAATGGAGGAATGGATGGAAGGAATGGATGGATGGACATGGAATGGAAATGGATGGAATGGACCGGGAGGAATGGATGGAAGGAAGGAAAGTGGACGGAGGAAGGAGTGGACGGATGGATGGATGGATGGAGGCCCGGAATGGACGGATGGCGGAATGGAGGAAGGATGGATGGACGGAAGGAAGGAAGGAAGGAAGGAGGATGGATGGAGGGACATGGATGGATGGATGGATGGATGGAGGAAGGAGGAAGGAATGGATGGATGGAATGGATGGATGGATGGATGGATGGAATGGACGGAAGGATGGAATGGATGGAATGGAGGGAATGGAAGGAATGGAATGGAATGGAATGGAATGGATGGACGGATGGAATGGATGGAAAGAGGAAGGCAATGGAATGGATGGATGGATGGATGGATGGAATGGAAGGAATGGATGGAGGAATGGATGGAATGGATGGAGGAAGGAGGAAGGAGGAAGGATGGATGGAATGGAAGGAGGGATGGACGGATGGATGGAAGGATGGATGGATGGAATGGTTGGTAGGCTTTCATCTCCACCCACTTGCTCATGCCATAAGCTTTCTACTACACTTATCCATTTTTTCAATTGCGTGGGTTCACGGGTTCAAGTCCTTATCCTCCATTTTCCGTGACCTTCAATTTTCACCCCAAGTTTCCTCAGATTCAGCATTTCCTTTGACCATCAACCTTGTCGCAGGTGTCAAGATCCAAAGTATTTTATTGCTCTTGCTTGCAAGTCTGACTGGCCGTCTTTCTAAACTTAGTATATTTTTTATCATCATACAATCGTAATACGGGTTCCTAAAAGTTTATGTGAAAAGTTTTATATTTGAATTCTCTTGTCCTGCCCCTCAAGAATCCTACAAATCCATCCTCTTTGACTTCCTCAAGTATTCAATTTTCCCTCATCCCCTCTTATCCCATCTCCCATACTTAGCCAAATTCTCAAAGCTACTCCAAGGCATGAAAACCAACGAATGAGAATATGACATGTGAAAATGAATGAGGTCACATTACATGGAAACCTAACATTGAGACATGAAAAACATACAATTTGAGACACATGGCATGATCTTATCAGATGACTCATCATAGTGACTGGGCGTGGATTAATTTACTCGTTCAAAAATTCATTATTTTATTCAACAATTTTCCAAGGTCCTAATCCTCCAAGCTCCATAATTTCTTTCCTCCTCGTTTCTTACTAGTGTATAAACACCAGATATATATCATGAATAATATAATATCCTAATGCATGTGGGATAGACTTTTAAAACCAAAAATTTGAACTTTATGAAGGTAAGCAATAAAATTCAATCCAAGGGCTCACATGCCTCATCACTTTGTGGATCGATGGTACGAAAGTGTTGATCTATGGAGGCCATAATTTGAGCTCTGGGTGTCAGAATCGCGTAAATTTTATATCATTGGAAAGGTATTTCAACGAGAATATGGTGGTACAAGTTTCAAGTGCTGAAATTTGATACATTTTACTCAGAAATTAAAATATCAATCAAATGTGATTTTAATGGACATCTCAGGATAACTCAACTTCACAACCTCATAACTTGATCTTTGGGTATTGAACTACTTAAATTTTATATTGTTGGAAAGCTAAAATGATGAAGATAAAATCAGAAGTGATTTACATGGCTAAAAAAATTTATTATCATTCCCAAAAAAATAAAACACAAAGTTCTCCCATTTGAGTCGGAAATTAATTAAATTGTAGAAAATAAGTCTATTTAAAATTATTAAAATGGGAAGGACCCATTTTAGATATGTATATATTGATGATGTTAATTTCATAATGAGGGGATTTAATGAGGCACTAATTAAATAAAATGTTTGAAGAAGAAACTTGTAGCTGGGAATTTCTCAAGAGAGGAAGAAAATCAATCTTCCAAGACTAGAAAATATCTTCTTAAAAAGAGAAGATAGGTTTCATCAAAGGTTCCAATAATCAATATTGTAGAGGAGGGCAGAAAATCGGAGGAAGAATAAGGTATAGCCATGGATACACAATCAAGTTTATTATCAAAAGAAATAAATCTCCATATTCTCCAATTTTTTTGTGTATATTCTTTTACACCACTTCTCATAACTTTATCCTTGAATCTCATAGTTGGGCACAAGACTGAGTTGTTGAGTGTTTTTCTGTATTCTTCTCACAAACTTTCAGGATGATCATGGAGTGCATTTGCCTACATACTCTAATAGCTAAATTTTTGGTAATGAAGTGTTAATATTATGGTGGAAGCTGTTGGAGGGTGTATTTACTCCACGTAACCTCATTTTAGTAATAGGACTCTGTGAAGAGAAATCCTAATGAGTTGGCTAATAACTCCTAGAAGTCTTAGTTTCCACTCAAGAAGAAAATTATATTAGGTTATTATTAGCTCTGCAATAGAAGTTGGCTAAAATAATAATAATATACTCAATGTATGTACTGTATGAGAAGTCGGTTCTAAAATCTGGCATATCCAGTATAAATACAGGGTGCTAATTCTCATTTGACATATCTCAATTGTGCAGAGAAGAATCTCCGTATACATCAGTAATTCCCACTTGAAAAGACATGTGGAGGGAGATTTCCATGGTGCACAAGCATAAAGAATCACTTCTGCTTTGTCTTGACTGCCTCTTTGGCTAGGGTTTGACTATCTATAGCCATTGTTGGTGCTATCCTTTTGAGGTGAAGATAATTTGACTATCTAGCCTAGGGTTTGTTTCGGAGTAATTCTCACTTGCTATTAAGGTGTTTGAGAATGAGTCTCATTCTCGAGGAATAACTATCCCCGATTGTTGAGCCTAGACTACTCTTTCTACCTCTGGCCATTCCTTCACTCAAACAAGTGTGTGGCCTCTGAGAGGAATGAGTCTTCCTCAGAGGAGTAATCAGTTTGGACTTTATTCTCACCTTCTAGGCCATTCCTCCGATACTAAACAAAGTGTATCCTTTGGAAAGAATCACCGCTCTCGAGGGAATGTAAGGTCTCCAGATCAACCTCTGTAAACGCACAATTTTTCAAATCGCCACTATCAGGAACTTCAAAGAATGACTGCCTCATGAGTATGGGATTCATTCTGCATTTGGACTACTACTCAGAGTGATTTCTAGGAAGAATGATTGTCCTATAACACTCCCCATAATGGGAAGTTTGTCTATGATACATTTGTAATCAACATTTCCCATGTTAATTCAGTAATAGCTGTCATTCAATGGGAATTCCCAATCCACTTTCCTAACAGAAAGCATCCGCCCAATCTGGATTTTGTTAAAGATAAAATGCTCCCTTCCTAACTCCTGAGGAGTTATTCTAATCACAAAATAAATGTTTGCTACTCTTCTAGCTTTTGGAGAGTCTTCCCTTCAAGTTAATAGAGTTATTTCCACGTAGCCTCTAGCTTGAGGCATGCAAGTTCCTTTCATATTGAATATGGGCTTCTTACTAAAATGTATGTGTTTTCATTTCTCCTGTATTATCTCAGGAGATATGTATTAGAGAATCACTTTCTCCTTTCTGACTTCATGGATAATGTAATGCTTGTACTGAACTGGGAAATAATCGTGGAAGGATTCTCAGAGGGATGTGGAATAATAGAGTATACTATAGTTGGAGGACCGAAATATATCCATGTATATTCTTCTCCGGCTATCATGAGATCTGATCTTCTTAATAGTCATCTTGATGTTATAGGAAATCTTCACTACGCTTTTGCTGTACCGGAGGTTCTTACCAAGTTGTCTTCTTCTTATATTCATACAGGAGTATCTTTCTGTTATGCCTCAAAGTCTCGAGGTTACTCTTCATATGCTCTTTATATTCTCTTTTCCGAGAGCATTTTGTATTCATCCTAGTGTAGAGTTCGAATTGATGTTGTGGATATAATGACTTATATAGAGATAAGTCAGGTGTACCAAAACAATCAATCATCATATTCTCCTCAATCCATCTCCATCCTAGAGAACTTCCGTTCCGATCCGCATTGCTTTCATTCATAAGTCTCTCAGATAATACTGTTTTTCATCACGACTTTCAGCTCTTCCGCTTGATTTCATTTTAGTGAGTCTGCTAATGTCGGGTAACTTGTGGATTCTTTGATCCAATGACTATTGTTCGATTCTTCTTTCTTTGGAATCTCTGTTGTTCTATTTTTTTTGTAGCTCTTGGGTCCATGGAGTTTCATAGATTCCATGTCCTAGAGATTCCACCTCTTACCTTCATTATAGGATCACTTGATCCTGGATGGAGATGTGTCCACAGAACACATTAGCTCTTCTAAAGGTCTCTTCCTCACAAGTATTGAGTCTAACACTGCATCGGCCTTCTGATCATACCATGGATATATATATTTCCTCATCTTCAATGGACTAAGCAGGGATTAGTTCCCTCCCAATCTTGAGCCCATGTGTAAGGAGTGCACCTTACTCCCTTCCTGCCCTGACTGAACCATGCTCCGTCTTCTACCCTGCTGTCTCTGCAATATATGCACAGAGTCCACGCCCATCCGCACCCATTGTCTCCAATATATAATTGGATCTCTTATCTTAACAGAGTCCATGCTTCCTGTGCCGCAGGCTGTCGTCATAAGTCTTCCTCCAATTTTCTCTTGATGTCCCACTTCCCAAGTCCCTTCAGGATTGGATTCTGGGATTCACTTATCTTGAATATTTCACATGATATTCTCATCTCTCACATGTGTACATATCTAGTGATATTCATTCCATCTCATTGTTCTTCCATAGGCATAGTCTCTCTTTGGCAACACACATCTTCCCAAGAGATAGATATACAAGGATATGTACAAAGATGATGCACAAGATATCACAAAATAAGAAGAGTGTTGCCATCTCTTTAGTAGAAGAAATCTTTCCCATCTTGCTTAGTCTTCTTTGTCTGTTCCTTTTCTTCAGAAATCACAGTTTCGTTTCTTCTTTCTTTCTTTTGCAGCCTGACAATCGATCAGAGCGGACCAGTATTTCATAAATTTCAGCATTGTATTTCCTCAGACGTCTCTTCTCTTTGATTTGGCCTCCTTGAAACAAACTTCTTTTTGTCACAAGTTCTTGAATCTTGCTGTGAAGGCTCTTTGATCATCGCATTTCTTTGAGGTTTATCTCTTTGCATTGATCCTTTGATTCTTCTTGAGCACAAAGTCCAAAGTTCTTCAAATGTTAGTACTCCTTCCTTGTATCTATGCTATGTAAATGATCCCATGTCTTGGAAGACCCATTAAGTACTCAGGTCTACTCCACCCCTTTTCCTAAGTGATCCTTCACAGCTTGTAGTTGATATCTCAGCTGGGAGATCCTTACAAGTAGGATGTTATGTCATTGCCATCATTCATCTCATGTCACGGAGCTCATTATTCATACTCATAACTTGTCCAATATTTCCCACTCCAGAAGATATTTGTTAGGGCATCAGACATCTTCTTCAATGAGCTGGTGATGGAGATGTAGGTATCAAGGGTCTTTGTTGGGACCCACTATGATACTCCAAGGCATTGATGTGCTTCACTTTGAACTTTCCATAGCTGTAACTTTCAAGGCCTTCTCTTCTACTTCTTTAAACTCTGCTTCACGATCTTTCCTTTCACAATATCCAACACTTTATTCTTAGCGATGAGGGGTCAATCCTGGTCTTCCATGCTCGACTTGGGAGGGCTCCTTCTAGCTTGTTCTCACACTTCATAGAGTTAATCATGGCTTTCTTTGACTTGTTCAACCCTAGATTTGACTAAAAATCCAAACTTAACGCCTTGGCCTCTGAGTAATTTCAAGAGATGCGTCAAGCTAGGGCGACCATCTATTCTAGATTAGGTCAATTTCTGGCTACTTAAGGTGCCTGATAAGAGGTTTAGGCTCAGAATCGCCTAGTAACCCTAGCTGTAGTGTTTCTAGAAACTGCTCCTCCTAGTAACTCTAGCTGGCTAGCCTCCCACCAAGCTTCCATTATCTATAGCGCGGCATGTTTCTCATTGCTTAGGGTTGGATCAAGGTGTGTGGGCTCCAACCTAGAATATAATATGGTGTGCTCGCTTTTACCATTGACGATACCTCGGCTACTCTAACCATGTGCCTAAGTCTCCCTCCGGTAAAATTAACCTTGGATCTGGAGAATTCTCCGAAGAAAAACTTAGATAGATAGCTAAAGAGAAGTTTATCTTTCCCAATGGATAGCACATCACAAAAAGATAATAAGATAGTCAAATCCCTAGCCAAGAGATATCCAAGCCAATATCGACATTGTCATAAAATGCAACCCTCTTCCTGTATATCTCAGATAAGAAATTGTGTCAGAAGTATGACCAAATCACCAGAGAACCTGTGAATTTGGATGTCGGCTACAATGAGAATCAAGCTCAGTATTTATAGTAATCCCTGCATTTGTTAAAATACTTCTCCCCTTCCGGTATGTGTCTGTTCAAGATATTATTATTAATTCTGGCTGTTTTCTTCTCTTGGAGGTTAATAGCTTAATATAAATTATATTCTTGAGTTGACAAGGCTTCTAGGGCTATTAGCTAATTCATTAGGGTTTCTCTTGCTTCCTTTGAGTCTTCTATTCTCATCAAGTTCATATGTAGAGGTAAATACCTCCTGTGAGACTACCATACATTAATGGGTAAAATGATTTCCCAACACATCTCCATGTATTTATTGCATATGTGTATATCTGGCAAAGCTCTATCCAAGATGAAAGAGTTTGCATACTCCAGCTAGAGCTCATGGAAACAACCTCCTTCTTATTGAAAAAAGGAAGAAATGACTCCAAGTTAGGAGGGAGCAATGAAAATATCATTGAAGACATTTATTTTCGATTGAAAATAGTCCATCTTGACGATGCTTTCCTGCCTGAAAAGTGGGATTTGAGATCTCTCGAGGATTACTTCCTCTATCAGGGTTAACATGGGAGGTAGTCCGATTGTTGATGTATCAGATAAATACTTCCCATTGTGGTTAACATGGGATTGGTCTAGGGAAGTCTCTTTTCAGGGTTACTCAAGAAGACTGCCTACCACGGGATGCTGATTTCTCATCAGAAGTAATGCAGGAGGAATAACTGCTGGAGGTTGGATGCAAAATTTTCCTCTTGTATTATTAGAGGAAATGGTCCGGTATGTCATTCCTTAGGGTTTATGGCATTCTCCTGGTGGCAATTCCTCGGATTAGTTTAGGAGGGATGGCCCAGGGTGGGTAATGTTCTAGGCTCAGCAATCAGGGATGACATTCCTTAGGGTTTTGGTATTCTTCCTGTGGTACTTTGATTAGTGTAGGAGGAATGGTCCGTGCCTGTGATTCCTTAGGCTATACATCTTCCAAGGCAATTTCTGATTATGTAGGAAGAATGTACCTGTGGTAGAAATGGTCTGTGTCTAAAAAGATGTGACGCTTATTCTTCCTTTCTTGGAGAAGAATAGTCCAGATATCCCATGGTTGATTCTTTTACTGTATGATGGCATATGCTCTTCTAGATATCTTATATGTGAGTGGAAGAATGGCTTGGATGATTTAGTTTATATCATACATTGTTTCTATGCAGTTGATATCAGATGTTTGTTATGAAGGCCAGGATAGATGTAGATCATCGTGGTGGATATGTTCCACTGTCTTCAGGAGGGCGTGATATTCTTTCTCGTGAGCTCATGCATGTGGAGGAAAGATTGGCCCAACATGATCTACGAGTATCATAACGTTGTTTCTATGCAGGTTGCTATCATGTGTTTGTTATGAAGATTGTATGAAAATAGATGTATACTAATGTGGTGGTGATATAAGTTCCACTGCTCGCTACTCCATCAAGTACTCTGTGTGTTACTTGGTGGCAGTGTACCACTGACTCAGAAGTTGAGCATACTACTATGGATAGAAACAGTTTTTTTCTATTTTGTTCTAATTCCTTTTGAAGATTATCATCACATTTTATTGAGATAATCATCATCCTATCAATGATGAACACAGATTTCCAGACGTGAAATGGTTCGTAAGTAGCATTATAAGAATGACTCTTGAGTCACTCTATGGCATGAGTGACTTATCAAGCATCATGTCCAATTACTCAGACGAAGTATGGTTACGAAATATGATGCAAGTTTGGTGGTGATGGTGGTGCTCATGATCTAGTGATGATAGTCTAAACGACTATGTTGATGCTATCGGGTAAATGGTATCGCTTTTGTGCTCAAGACTATTACTCCGTAATACCTCCTAGCTAGGAGAGAGAGTGTTAATATTATAGAAGGAGAGGTATTTACTCACATGTAAACCTCGATAAGAATAGGAGATCTGGTGAAGCAAGAGAAACTCCTAATGAGCTGGGCTAATAACCTAGAAGTCTTGGTTTCACCAAGAAGAAAATTTATATTAGGTTATTAGCCCCAAGATAAGAAGTCGACCATAAATAATAAATATACTCTAATGCATATGTACCTGTAAGGAGAAGTCGGCCCCAGTAAAACTGCACAGACTACTATAAATATAGGGTTCCATTTCTCATTTGTAGTATCTCATAATTGTAGTTCCTAGTTTGGTGTGCACGGGTGGAGGAGAGTTGCAGCACTGTTGCAGCAACCAGCCAGCTTCTTGGCTTCTGACTATCTTTGCCAGGGCTCTGGGAATTCATCTCACGCCTACTGTTGGAAAAGGCCATCCTTGGACGAAGATGCACTACACCTTGTTTGGCTATCTAGCCTAGGTTTGCTTCCTAAATAATTCTGGCCATGTTAAGGTGCTCGAGGGTATTCATCTTATTGTTGGGTGACAATAGAGATATCATCAATGGTAAAACAATCATAATCTTCTATATTCTAACATGAAGAATAGCTTTCAAGGAATACAACCTACAAAGAATTGTCAGTTGATCTTGACCAGATTCCTTGTAACTTTGATTTTTTAAGTATGAGGTATTTGAGTTTGACCTATCAAATTATCTTTTTCTCTTGATAGTAGTACTCCTTTAAAATTCTTTGAGATGATCAAATCATTCTCTAATATTTCGTGAAAAGACATGGATGCTTTTATATATGATTAAGAAGATTGTGCGTGATGTTGATCACAATTTAATTTTGATGCTGGCTTCCCATTCAATCTTTTTTATTTTAAAAACACTTTGATGCATAAAGATCAGTTTTGCTATTGAAGAAATCCATTTTATTTCATAATCTTCACAATAAAGATTTAGGTTTGTTTCTGTATAATTCCTCTAATCTAAAGATATCACAAAATATATATTTTGAAGCAAGAGGAGTACCTTCACCTCTCCTAAAAACGAAAGGGGACCTTAATGCTGGCTGTGAGGTTAATGCTCGCATCTGATGGATCAAGCATCACATTTTCATGCTCCATTGGGAACCAATTCTATTTCAATATATTTGAGGAACAAAAAATATCCATGGCTCAAATTTCCAAGAAGAAGATTCAAGAAAATCGCTACTTATTGTAAGCATGGCTCACCCTTTTTTGTAATTTCAAAAAGAACAGAGCACTAAAGATCTCAAGAGAATGAACTCCCTGAAACTCCATTGAAAAAATTTAAGATGAAGGGTTTCATTCATGTCAAAATGCTTCTTTATATTCTTCATAAAACCCATCAATGACTTTGCAAGTGATCATCAAAAAAAGATATAAATACTCAAAGAAGGAGGTGGTTTTATAATACCCCTTTAAATCTACCTTAAATAGACTTTCAAATGCCCAATATTCCCATTGAAACTTTTTCTATGATTGGGATGCTTCAGAAGTTGTAGAGAAACACTTGATTAATTTTTAAAGGTACATGCTATGATTCTGAATCCCCACTCTGAGACAATGTTACATGTAGATTATCCTACAAACTCTACAAGTGTATGCTCTTGAATGGTATGGCCCATTAATCCCTTAACTCCATTATTAGCTGTGATATGTTGTAAAGATTCATCTATGTAAAGTTCATCCCAAAAGTGTATTCATACATCTTTGTTGGATGCTTTTAATGTTGTTTCCCACCCATCCTATCCCATATGGAAACAAGATAACAAAGTCATCAATTTTAAAGAAGAATCTAATCAGTAGAGTGGATGAAATTCTAAGCTGTTTACAAGTTGCTAAAGATGAAAATTTCAATTCACAAGAAAATTACAAAATTTTAGAGCATCTGATATGTGAAGACATTCTGCTGTAAATTTGGAAATGAATTGAGGAAGCCTCCACTAAAATACATAATAAGAATATTCTAAAGTTTTGGTAATAGATGATGAAAATATCACAAGAGAACTTTGCAAGAAGAAGAATTTGATGCAAGAAAACAGACCCTCAGAGAAGAATGGATGAACAAAATTACCTCATAAGAAAGAAGAATATTTCTAAAGGCATCTGATGAATCAAGAAATCCCTGGAAGTGGTTAAATAAAATGAAATGATGAATTTAATCTCTTATAAAACTCAACTAAGAATTGATTTTATTTAACCATGGTTCCAGGCATTAAGCTAATAAACAACGAATCTTCACCATACTTGCTATATTTTTTCTCCAATACATATTGAGAATGCCCTTGACCCATTGGTACAAGTCCCAACATATCTCAAAAATTTTGAGTTCATTCCACAAATCAGATTAATGCTTGAATGACTCCATTGAAAACATGTCTACACCTAAGGTGCCCATTTCTTCCAAGCAAGTTACAGGTGGATCTGCAAAGCATACTTTGTTTCTTTCCCCAGTTTCTCATAATAAGATCTGCTCCATTGAAGTTTGAAAATAACTCCATACAAAATTAGACAAGAATCAATTTGTAAGATGACTCCATAGCCCAATGGAGAAGGTAATTGGTCTTGATATTTTGGTGCCTCACCAACCCATTGGCAGTTATTGTCTCATAGCTTGGAGCTGGGGTTTGTTGACCAAAAATTTGGTCATCTATATTTTCCATTCTTGAACTATAAAGCATTGATATCAAAAGAAGACATTTTGAACTTTTATAAGTTCATTGTGTATCCCTCAGTTTAATTTCACCACACATTTTTTGTATCAGAAATTTGTTTATGTATGCTTAAGTTATTCAATATCTAGTCTAGAGATCCAATTTTGAAGAATATTTCTAAGTATTATGTTCTTCTATATTTTTTCAAATTTTGGCTAAGTATTCTCGAATCACTTGTTTCCCTCACCTTCCATCTCCACGGTTAACCTTTTTTTTTCTCTTTCAACCACTCTTCTCCATATGCTCCAAGAGTCTCTACACTTAGATGTTTTTGAGACTCTTCCTATCTCCATCGGATCCTTGCTGGTTATGGACTTAAGACATTCTCTTATCTTCTCACACTCCCTCACTCCTTCACACCAAGTATATTCCATATATTACACTTCTATCTCACTTCATTTCTCCCTCACCTCCCTTTCCCATTCAAAATCCACACTTAGAATAAGTTTTATGAATCTGTGTTCATGCTTTTCGAGGATTCCATCTCCAATTCCATTTGTTTGCTATGCCATAAGTCCTACAATAAGAATTTAGCCACATTTTTCAATTCATGCTGGGTCTGGTTCAAGCCTCATCCTCCATTTCCTTCTCCATGATCTTCACTTCTAGTAACCCCTGCAAATTCCATGATCTTAGTATTTTAACTATCGGCCTTTGTCAAGCTTTGAAATTCTTAAAAGTATTTTATTCCTTTGCATGAAAGTCCGACTGACCATCTTTCTACACTTAGTATATTTCTTATCATCCATACAATGTATTCAGAACTTCCTGGATTGGAAGGGTCTATGAAAAGTTTTAGAGATTTGAATCTCTTCTCCATCCCCTACAAATCCATCTCTGACGACTACCTACACCTTTCTCTCATCCCTCCTTTTGTCCCATCTCCTATACTAGCCAGACTCTCAAAGCTTGACCCAAGGCATGAAAACCAACCATCGAGAAGACAAATACATATAATAAAATGAGGTCATGGAATACATGGAACCTCAAGATTGGAGAGATTGGCAACATACAATTTTGAGACATGATGATATTATTGGATGACTCCATCATTGATGACATGGCATTAGGTGGACGATGATGGGATTCCAAAAATTTATTATTTTATTAGACAATTTTCCAAGGGCCGAATATGCCAAGCTCCATAATTTCCTCTCTTCTAGTGTTTCTTGCTAAGTGTATCAAACACTTAGTATTATATATCAAGAAGAATATAATATCCCAATTCATGTGGGAGGATTTTAATAAAAGTCAAATTTATGAAGGAAGTAATGGAATTCATCCATAGCCCACATTTGTCGATATCAATTCTTGATCAACTAGTTACTGAGCTGATCTTTAGCCAAGCCATAACTTGAGCCTGAGGCTCTGACCAAGAAAATTATACCGCTGGAAAGTTGTATTTCAGATGTAGAAGATGGTGGGTACATGTTTCATGTTGCAATTTGATACATTTTTCAGAAATTAAATATCAGTCAGCCATTTTAGTGGCTTGTGTGATAAACTCAACTCCACACCTCCTATAACTTTAGCTCCAAAAATAACTACAAAAATTCTATATCATTGTAAAGTATAAGATGATGAATATCACATAGGAAGTGATTTATACATATTGTAATTTGATTATCATTCGTATAAAATTAAAACATAGTCCTATTTTAAATGGAAATTAGTTTAATCTGTGAAAATAAAGTTTTATTAAAAACTTTATTTAAAAAGGGAAAAGGAGCCCATTTTAGATTTTTATATATTGATGATCATTAATGAGGCACTAATTAAAATAAATGTTTCAAGAAGAAACTGGTATGAGAATTTCAAGAGAGGGAGAAAACCCTAACTACTCAAGTAGTTGTGAAAATCTCTTCTTAAAATGAGAGAAGAGAGGCTTCACCAAAGGTCCAATAATCAATATTGTCAAAGGGGAAAGGAAGAAGACTGCAGGAATAAGAAGGTACATACATGGATACATAATCAAGCTTCTCATCAAAAAGAAAAAATCTCCATCTCCCATTTCCTTTATTTCTCTACACTTCATAGTTTCTATGTAGCTAGCAAGGTTGAGTTGTTGAGTTTTTTCTTGTATTCTTCTACAAAATTTTCTTGTATAATCATGGAGGACATAAGTGTTTCTCACATACTTTGGTCAGCCAGTCTCTTGGTAATGAAGAACATTTCATGAAATAAATCCCATAAAGAATTGTTCATTTCCTTTGTGGCTGATCTTTAATCAGATTCCTAAATTTATGAGGTATTTGTGATTGACCTATCAAATTCTCTTTGATCTTGATATGCATTTCTTTTAAAATACTTAGTGATCAAATAATCTCTCATATTTATTGTGTAGTTAAAGGATATGGAGGCATTTATATATGATTAAGAAGATTGTGTGATGTTGATCACAATTAAATTATGATGTTGAATCCCTCCAATATTTTATTATTGTAAAATATTTTGTCACACATCATGATTGTATCAGGGTATTGAAGAACCATTTTATTTCATAATCTCAAGCATTAGAAATTTAGAGTTTGTTGTCTAGCACTCTTCTAATCCAAGATATCAAGGAGCATATCTTATCCCAAGAGGAGTACCCACCTCTAAAACGAAAGGGGACTCACATCCTGAGGTTGTCATTATTTCGGTCCCATAGATTCAAGCACACAACCATGAACTCTAAACTCTAGATTTTAATATTCTTACTTCAAAACTCTACTTCCTAGCTAAATCAAACCATGAGCAAGTCACAACTGAGATATCATCCTAAAATTATTCCTTCTAATTATCAAATTTATTTGCTAGATTATCCAAGACATGAGAAATATAATTATTATACATTTAATTATAAATATTATGTATGTAGCATTGAAAGGTGATGTCGTATTTTAAACCATGTTGCTAAGATACAAATTGATTTATTATTTTGCAAAATAACTATTTTTTATCATAGACTCAATCCGAAAATAGCCCTAGATCCCTTGGATCTTTTAGGAGAAAAGTGAAGGGTTAAAATATGAATTTGTTTGAGCCCAAAAATCATTGAACAATGTAAATCAAGAGGCTTCCTCACCATTGGATTTTTGGGACACATACATCAAGGTTAAATCATAAGCATCTTTAAACCTGAATCACTCAAGTCCGCTGATGGATAGGACATCATGGGAAATGGCACCTACAATGGTAACGTGACAATGATTGGGTTTGTTTTAAGAGTTAGGGTTTCCTCGTAAAATTATTTTCTTAGTAGAGAATTAACTAGCTATGCAATTTTTTTATATTGTTGCTCTTTCTCTTAAGTTGTACGGTCTTAGTAGGTAAAAACATTGGTCATATCCTTCATTATTGAAGAATGTAAGAACTCTGGTTATTCTCGAAAACTTGGAAAGATTTGAGAAAGACTAAGGATCACGCCTCAAGTGATGGATCTAGGCACATGAATCTCAACTTGGAGATATAATGGTAGCAGGATAAAATGGAAAAGGGCATTGAAAATGGTGAATGTGGTAGAGAAAATTTGATCGAATTAATTAAACAATATTGTTTATTAATAAAGTCATTATTAATGTTTATTAATAAACTCCTAATATAAATAATATCAATGTTTATTCATTTAATAAGTTTATGAGTTAAATACTCGTTTGGTAGAAGCTTCTTACTTGGAAATTAAGAACTCACCTTTCCAGTCTACTCTGTTAATTTAAGGATAAGATTTAATACCATAACTCTTTTAATTGGATTTCAACTCACGGAAGTTAATATGATTTTTATGAATGTTTATGGATTCTCTCATAATTCAAATAAACTCAATACTTTGAAAAAAATTAGATGTTGTATAATTCATCTAGAGTTTTATGATGTTTACTTACACTCAACTATAATGATGAATCAAAAATATATATTTCTTTAAAAATATATTTATATTGAGTTTACTAGTTTCATCTCAATACTTGTAAAATACAATTAAATATTTTAAATACACAATGTATCAAAATTGTTTAAGGATTCACATTAGGTTTTGAATCTAGTTTCAAATAATATATACAAAGCTTTCTTACAAATCCATTTGAGTGAAGTTGGTGAAGCACATTCAAGCTATGGAAAAATTATTTGTTTATTGGGGCTAATATTGGAGATGGTTTTCTTCATCTTTGTAGAGAGATGCAAATAGAGCCTCGAAGCAATATATTCATTATTTTTTATAAATACTTATCACTTTATCATCGTTTGATATTATTATTGAAATTATGAAAATATTAATAGTTTATTATTACTAATGAAATTATGCAAATATTAATAAAGTCTTGCATGTAAAACATCATGAGAGATGAATGCGGGACTTGCAAAGAAGCTACAGAGAAAACAAGAAATCAAACAGTTTGAAGAATCCAGTCAAAGCGACAAATACTTTGAATACCTAAAATGATTAATATGATCACAATTCTTTAAGTGGGGATGAAGAATTTACTCAGAATGGGAAACTTTAGAAGATTATTGACAAATAGCATTTTTTGCAGTTTCATATATTAATTTGCAAAATAAATATTTACGAGGTTACGAGGTGACTGTAAGAAAATAGTTGATTAAGCTGTGAAGAGTCTCGAGGATAATTTATAATAGACGTATTCCTCTTTGTAATTTAATTTAAAGAAAAGTGGGAGCTTTTATGATCTACTTCACTACAACCGTCGTTTCCTTTTCCAAAAAGTAGTTATGCAAAGTAACCGAAGCCTAGCATTTCCATGGGAATAAAAAGGTAACGTTGGGCACTTAGAAGGGATCGGTTGGGAAAGAACAAAAGGATCCTTTTGTTCACCGATAGTCTATAAATAAGATGAAATCTGTAATATTTTTTCTGCGTAGTTTTAATATGAAGAGAGGATTCATCCCTCTATTTTCCTAAGTTTGTAACCTTGTTATGTTAATCTAAATCTGCATCTTAGTTTTTTAGGATGCATTTCAAGAATCTAGTTAGAAAGTGATGATTTTCTAAATATTTGGCATGCTTAACATTTTTATTTGTTTTTCTTTCTAAACTTCATTGAAGTTTTGATTGTGTTTGTTTATTCCATGAACGATATTCTCTATCTCATGGTGTTGCATTAATCACTGCTTTAGTGAACATAATAATCTTTATTTTAGAAGTTAATGTTTAAACAATGGCCCGATACCTCACTAGACATGACTCTGGATATTGATTTTTCAGATTTCCTTGAAGTACACTTAGTTGCACATTGCATATCAGTTGATAGATGGATTTCCATCCTCCGTTAGTATTTAGATTTATGTTTTTTTTATTTTAAATATTACACGCTAATATTTGAAGTAACTTTTTGTTTCTACCATCCTTTATTTTGATAACTTGGGAAATAGAGATAATAGTGTCATCTTTGATTCGATAAATTGTGTGGTTTTGTTATTCATATGTGTATTCATATTTTACATGATTTTTCCTTCTTATCTTACTTTTTTATACACATATGAGCTTTATTGAATATCTTATGCATGAGGGCTTCCACTCTTGGCTTCACGATTCTTCCAAGAAAGCCTAAACTGGAGAAGTGTTATCTAAGCCTCATAGGCTGCCTTGGCATTGCTCCCTCACCGGGAAAAACTTGAAGAACAACAAGGTCTTTTGGCCTCAAATTTTACCCAATGCTTGGAAAAATTTTGGATCTCGTACTAACACTATGCTTGCACAGTTTTGACCCCAAAAAGTTTCATTTGATACCTCAAACTTACTATGAAAGGTTTCGGGCCCTAAATCACCAAATTGGACCCTACCCCTAAAATGGGCCCTACAAGTCAATTCCTTCAATTTTTCCACCCACAAAGTACCAAGATAGATAACAAATTATATAATGATCCATTCTGGATCATGAGATCTAGGTAGTACAAGAGTACAATGTCCACTAATCTCGCTTAAATCCCACATGTTTCATACTTTTTATATATTTTTCCAAGGTTAAGGGTGAAAAATATATAACCCCAAGGACAATGGAAGATTGGATCAAAAAAAAAGGTGGGAGACTTTTAGAAGAGCCTCTATCCACTCGAAGGCTCTAGTAAAAGCATTTTTGTTGTTAGGGAAGTGGTTGGTGTGGAACATAAGAAGAGGAAACAAAGTAAAGATGTGGGAGGATACTCGGATGAGTTGTACAAAAACTTTTAGACCATATGGTCCTCTAAAAGAAGCTCTGCATAATTTCTCAACTAGAAATTTAACGAGAATGAGAGAAATGGCAGCGATATATATTCAAGCTAAAACATGATGCTATTAGATTAAAAGATGAAAATAATGTAAATATCTAGTCAAAGAATAAAGCCTCAAGAAACTACACAATAAACTGGTATATGAGGTTAGGATGGATTATGAAGAAAATGAGAAAATAAGTGGTGGTGGAAGTCAATCTGCACATTAAATGCCCATTAAAAACAAGGTTATTTTTATGGTTGGCTTTATCCAATAAAGTTCCAATTCAGGAAAATTGCAAAGAGAATGCATGGCAAGATCCAAGTTTATTCTATGCAAACAATAGATGATGAAACAATAGATCATATTTTTGTGCATTGCCCCTTCTCGAAAAAAGTGTGGTTTGAAACCTTGACATTGACTCATAGAAAGGGGATATGGGATAGAGGAAACATTTTCGAATGTTTCAAGGGGTGGTATAAAAACAAATAAATTCCAAATCATAAGGCTTTGTCATGCACTGCAGTGTGGCCAATATGACAAACAATAAACGAAATGATGTTCCAAGGAAAGGAGACATTGCTAGATTAAGTTAGCCGAGAGGTGAGATATGCTTACGAGGGAATCTAGAAGGCTGTGACATTGAAGAATCCAAGAGTATTGAAAGCTCCAGCTACAAATCAATCGATGGCTTAAGGTTACTTTGATGGTTCAAGTCAAGGTTCTCCAGGCAACTGCGAAGCTGGAAATATTCTATACCTATGAGAAAATCATTTTATTGCATTCAAATCAGCTTGTGTCGAGGCACAAATAATAGGACTGAATTATAAGCTTTGTGGCTATG